>JACYXH010000685.1:7500-282500 GCA_026745465.1 Lota lota | reverse complement strand
GTGGCTGTGCACACAAACACACACAAACATAAACAAACACAATGGTATGTGAGTTTGTGTCTGTGCATGTGTGTGTGGGCTTGTTTCATTTTTACCGGTTTGTTCTGTGTTGATCCTCTTTGCTCTGTATCGTTTTGTTTTTGTTTAGTTTGTGTGTGATTATTATCCATTAGAATAACTATGTTCTTGGTTTGTCTTGTCATTTTATTTTGTCACAACCGAATATCACTGACTGGAAAAAAAAACAACCAACTAACTCATTTTTATCCTCCATTCTTTCATTATCCCTTCCTCCGCACTGTGCTCTCATCTCGTCACCACCTCCACCCTCTCCGCCCCCTTCTCCTTCATTCACCTTTCTTCTCTGCCCGAATGCAAAGGCTCATTACATCATCTGGTCCAGCTGAGAGCCTCTTCTCTGGAACAGCTGGAACAACCTCCACTCTTCATCTCTCTCCTCCCCGTCCTCTGATCATTTTGCTCTCATGTCTGTGTATGTGTGTGTGCGTGGGTGGGTGGTTGGGTAGGAGCATGCTGCATGTGTGTGTATGTGTGTGTGTGTTCATTTTTGTGTGATCACTTGCTCTTGTGCAAGTGGACAATTTTGCCATATGTGTCTGCAACGTGATGTTTAAATGGGCGCGTTGTACCTTTAAGTTTGCTTTGGTAAATTGCCGTTGCAGTGATGGTTTTATCCGAGCTGTGCAGGTCTGTTTCTTTGGGACGGGGACTTTTAAGTCCAGACTGTAAAGTGGAAGCACTGTGGCTCTGGCTGAGAGGCTTAGCGTGAATCAGTTCAAGGTTGAGGAAAACTGCTCAAAACAGAACAACAGAGAGATAAACAGTCATACATAGACACACACACACACACACACACACACCACACACCCCACACACGGTCACTTGCACGCACACCTAAACACATGAATACACACACACATACACACACAGATGCACATGCAGGTACACCCACACACATGAATACGGTAAACACACACACAGACACACACGTTCACGTCCACCTACACACATGAATATGGTAAACACACACACGTTTACGTACACCTAGATACATGAATACGGTAAACACACACACACCCACACGTGCATGTACACCTACACACATTAATACGGTAAACCCGGACACACACACACACACACATTCACGTCCAAGTACACACGTGAATACGGTAAACACACACACAAGTGCATGTACACTTATGCACATGAATACGGTACACACACACATACACACACACACACACACACTACACATGTTGTTCACAGCTCTCTTCATCTGCGGGCCGTCTGTCTGACAAGCTAGTGACACCCAAACAGAGGCGTCGTCCCGGGACCACGGGGAGTCCATCAGTACCCCGGGTGAGAACCAGAACTGCCAATGAAACACTGCACGCATCACCAGTCCCCACGCCCAGTGGACATCCTCTGACAAGTATGCAAATCATCTTGCCGGCGGGTGAAGAAACCCACTCTGCGCCCAGCTAGCAACAGGCGATGCGCCTCGCAAGCGTCGCGTCACACAGGCAGACACAAATTGGTTTGTGCCAATGCACTCATTGGTATATTCACTAAAGCTTTAAATGTGTGCTCCTCTACACTGGAACACACAGAAAAAAGTTGAGGATGTTGTTTGGAGGCTTTATTGTGGACAGGCTCAATGAGCTGTTTGTGGCGAGGGACCCCAGTCCCTAAAACCCAGATTTGTCCTTTTCTCAATGTTGTTGACAAAAAGTGTGGAGATCATCAAATGGCTTTTCAAACAAATAGCAAGAAGTGGGCAATCAAGAAATATTATCACAAATGTCGAGGCATTAGGGTAGGATTGAGAGATATGCATTTAAGATTATAATATGAGTTTAGTGTGCTACTAACTAGCATGAATCTCAATGCATGGGAGCTGCTATTGAAGCTTAAGGTGTACTCTGATTTCCATTTAAAGGTTAGCTAGAAAGCAGACTGAAGCAGAACCTGGAAGACGGCCACCAGCACTAGAGCACTAAGCCAAAAAATTGTATTACTTCCATTCTCTGTGTAAAGCACTTTATTGAGTTATTTTCAGATAACACTGAGTCTCGTCAGAATCTATTGAGGCATTTTGGAATAATTGTGAATGTCATTTTTCATTTCAGCAAACTTTCTAAATACATGTCCTAAAGCAGTCCCATACATTATGAATTATCCTGTGCCTGCCTATCTCCTATCATCCAGGATACATTCTTATCTTATAAGTAGAGGTTCCTAAACTTTCTCAATGACTTCCCTAACAGTGTGTTTGGACCAACTATGTGTTTGTTCTGACGGATAGGGTCTTTGAATCTAACAAAGTCTCTGTCCGAGAATCACCACGCCCTTGTTGTTTGGTTGTTGTCACCCCAGACTGTTAATTAGCATTGCTGATTAGCTCAGGAGCTGTCACCGTGGTGACAGTGCCTGTCATTGGGATTTATTGATGGCTCTGATGTCGCTATATTTGTCCCCTCGTTAAATCCTGTTCTACCTTGACAACGGTCTACTGTTGTCTTGTCCAGTGTGTCATTGGGGCTCTTATTGTCTGTCTGCAGGGCTGCCTGCGGGGGCCCGGGGGCCCTCGGGACACGACGCCTAAAGCCTCTAAACACCGTGGGATGACGGCAAACAGCTGCAGTAAACAAATCAGGAACATCCATTTCCTAGTTGTCTCTCTCATTGGTCCCTACAGTGACATGCCCTTGAGCGCTGACAAAGACCTGCTATCGATCTGACAAGAGCAGAGTGTGCCCGGAGATATTAAAGTGCCCGGTGACAGGCAGACACGTTTCCGACGGCAACGCGGCATCCACTCCAGCGCGGTGAGGCGGACCTCACAGGTAGACAGCAACCGTGTGACCTCTGCGCATTGCTGGCGAGGTGCGATGGGTTTAGCAGCGCCGCGTTCCTCACGATGATCCCGCTTGCAGAACCATGAGAGGTTCAGGAATTCCACTTCGTGCGCCGGGGTGATGTGCGCGTTGTCTGGATCTGTTCATCACCACCTGCCACTGTCAGCCCAGCCACAGCCCTCTCGCTGTTTCCTGGCTCACGCACTCACGCATCCCTCTCCCTGCTGCAGCATGGGCCCCCTTTCTGGTCGGCTACTGGCCACGGGCCAGAACCATCTCGGATAGGGCATCCTCCGTGTCTCTCTCTCTCTCTCTCTCTCTCTCTCTCCAAATATTTGTCGGTCCAATGGATGTGGAGTTCTCCCTTTCGGAAAAGGCGGCGCGTCTATCACGAAGCGTCCTGTAGTAGACGGCGAGTCGTGACGAGCCAAGCTGAGAGGCCATCTGCGAGTGTGTGTATGTTTGTGTATGTATGTGTGTGTGTGTGTGTGTGTGTGTGTGTGTGTGTGTGTGTGTATGTGTGTGTGGTCCAGGAGTTATTTCTGTAGACAGCGCCGGCATGGTCAGAGGGATCAGGGCTGGCGTGGCGCTCTGCTGATCAAAGAGAAACCGAGGAAAACACCCCGCGAGTAGGACAACTTTCCTGACGTCAGAAGCAGGCAATGTCAAGGACACAGAGACAGCAAGCGTATTTTTGTATTGGGTGTGTGTGTGTGCGTTGGGTGTTTGTGTGTGTAGGGTGTGTGTTGGGTGTGTGTGTGTGAGCATGACTTTGTATACAAAAGTTTGCGTTCACTCGAAAGTGTGTTTGTCTGTGTGCTAAACATCTGTGTGTAGCCTACTACACGTGTGTGGGAGTATGTGTGTGTGCGTGATTGGGTGTGAAAGTGCATTTGCGTATTTACATTTAGGTGTGTGTATTTACCTCCTGTCCGTTCCTATTTGTTTGCTTGCATTTGATATAGCATCACATTAGCATTAGCACACTCATATTCCTAAACAGATATCTTTGATGTGTTGTCATACACCCTTTTCTTTCTTTAGAGCAAAAGGTTTGGTCGTTGTTTGGAGGCTTTATTGTGTACCGGGTTAAATGAGCTGTTTGTGGCGAGGGACCCCAGTCGCTAAAACCCAGATTTGTCCTTTTCTCAATGTTGTTGACAATAAGTATGGAGATAATCAAATGGCTTTTCAAACAAATAGCAAGTAGGGGGAAATCAAGAAATATTATGTAGAGGCATTAGGATAGGATTGAGACGTATGCATTTAGGATTATGGAATGGGTTGCACTACTATGTATTTCAATGCATGGGCGCTGTTATTGAAGCCTTAGGTGTACTCTGATTTCCATTTAAAGGTTAGCTAGAAGGCCGACTGAAGCAGAACTTGGAAGACGGCCACCTGAGTACTAAATGTAAAAAATGGTTGTATTACTTCCGTTCTCTATGTAAAGTACTTTATGAAGTATTTTCAGATAACGACAACGCTGAGTCTGTCGTCAGAGTCTATTGCGGCATTTTGGAGTAATTGGGAATGTTATTTTTAATTTCAGCATACTTTCTAAATACATGTCCTAAAGCAGTCCCATACATTATGAATCATCCTGTGACAATTCTGCCGGCCTATCTCCTATCATCCAGGGTACATACTTTATTCTATAAGTAGGGGTTCCAAAACCTTCTCAATGACTTCCCTAACAGTGTGTTTGGACCAACTATGTGTTCGTTCTGACAGATAGGCTCTTTGTCATACACCCTTTTCTTTCTTTACCAAATCAGGATAGCTCCTAGAATGCTAAGGCAGACTTAGTCCAGGCCTATAAACACACAGAGTCCCAACAGGTACGGGCCGATGCTGGAACCGCACACAGACAACCAGATGGGGTGTAGACACAGACTCAGAGGTCGTGTGGAGAGAGTTGCCATCAGCCTGCTGGGTGAAGGATGAAGACCAACAGAGACTCCAAAACACACACTCAACCTTTCACACACACAGACACACGCACACACATACAGACATAATACACACACACCAACACAGACACAGACATACCAGACATAACATTCACATTCACATACACACCCAAACACCACACACATGCACACACACATCACACACAACCATGCTCACTCACAGACTCACGCGCGCACACACACACACACACACACACACACACACACACACACACACACACCAGACACTCTTTTTCTCATAGGGCAAGGTGACAGACTGGTGATCGTACGGCAAACTCGTATATCTGTGACTTAACTCCCAGGCAATCCCCCACTTTGTGTATATCTGTTTGTGTCCATGTGTGTGTCTCTCTGTCATCGTATCTGTGTATGTGTGTGTCTCTCTGTCATCGTATCTGTGTATGTGTGTACACACATGAGGGTGTGTGTTTGTCTCGTAGGTCCGGTGTCCACCACCGAGACAGCCCATTTAAGTCCAAGATGGATGGCTTAAAAGTTAACAGCTTTGGACAATAGGTTTTCACCCGCATAGCGGCAGAGATTTATGTGGGACAGGCCATTTTTTGACCATCAGAAGAAATTGGAAAAATAAAAATAAAAAACGACTGGATCTTCACCTTGATCTTTTTTTTATTTTTTGGCCAGTTCCAGTTCGTTTTTTTTTTTTTTCTGTAGGCCAGTTGTTTCAATCACACGGGCGCTGACAGACAGCCGAGTTAGACAGGCAGTATCTGAGCATCAACAAGCTAACGACATGGGATGCTGACAGATTATGTCTCTGTGTTGTTCCATCATCGCCTTCAGCTCGCTGAAGAATGTTAGCTAGCTAGCAACCCTAAACATCAATGCTCAGCGACAAAGGCAAGCGGCCATGGTTTTTTAATGTGTGAAGAATAGATTGATGGATGGATTGATGGATATGTAGGTAGATGTTCCAACCCTTCATTACTTATCTTCCTTGTCTAATTGCCACACCATCAGTCATGGTGCGTGGACACACATCGATGGTGTTATTGTCGGTTTCCACTCCTTCGTCATCTAAAGCAGATCATCGTTTTCACCTTGCTCTGGCCGACTTGTGGTCACATTTTTAAGTGGAATAATGATCGGCATGACTAACGGCGGTTACACGCGCCAATGAACGTCTCGTGAAAACTGCTATTGATACGGCTCCTAGACAAAACGCAGTAGAAGGTTGCCCCTGCGTAGGTAAATGTATGCGCACGTGCGTTCACCTTTGAATTTCAATGAAGTCCCAGTGGTAAGTAATTGCCACTGTGTAATTCAGGCCTGCATCATGCGTGGGGCTGATGAAAGTGAACTGCTGTTGATTTAGCCTTACTTAGTGCATGAACACTGTGCCTTGTACATTCAGGATTTACACTGCCATTATTCTTCTCCTGGTGCTATCTGGTTATTTACTGCCACTCACACCGCTGTCATAAGGAATGGAGAGGGGGACATTGTATGGCCCCTTTCTGTATGGCTTGATTTCATTCCTGACCACCACCACCCTATAGCAAAGACTTGAGTGATTTGAGAAAATATGTTTCATGCGTCATGCCATATCATGCTGTTTTAGATATATTGAGAATGAACATGACTACACTACGTGTAGGTTCTGGGGGAAAAGGTGACGTACACTGCAGTGTATTTCATGTTGTATTCATGCTTAGGGTCAGGAATGATCCTGTTAATGTCTGCTGTTGGTTAAAAGGCCTTAACTAACCCATGTTCTCAGACATGAAGCTGGGCAGGAACGTGGCGAGGACTTTCCTGGATTACTACAAACTCAACACCCTCATAAAGGACAACAGACCCACTCACATTCAGAGGTGATGGCTTCAACTCAATACATTTCTGATAAGTATTGCTTTAAAATGATTAAATAGCGCATTCAGTTAACCCAAAATGCTGCATTTTGGCAGATATTCTTCTTTTTTGGTAAAACAATTCCATTAATAAAAAAAATTCCTCACAAATTCCGCTTTATACATTATTATTTGATTTACAATACAACTGTGAGCAACCATTATAATGCAACTGTTGGTTCATTTGACTCAATCACAATTTCTGCATTTTCCCCTTGTATTATTTCCATCTGCAGCTCTGATGTGATGCTGCAGACAGGCAGTGGGAATGGAAAGACCAACACAGGAGACAGAGAGAAGACTGACAGTGAGAAGGAGAGGAAGAGCCAAGGCATCAGACATTAAAAACATCAGGAGATGGACAGAAAGAGTGTAAAACGAATGGACATGGAGAAGAATGGACTGACGACGATGGTGTGGACACAGATGTACATGGAAAGGCACACAGATAGATAGACCGAATGTAATGCAAAGGCAGAGCATTTGTATTTCTCAAACTTATAAAGGGGGAATATGTGGTATTCACAGGACTTTTTATCAGAGCAGTTATGGTACACTATTATAGTTTGTGGGTTATAACATGTTTCATTTGGAGTATTAAAGGCATGCAGAATGACTGATGATTTGACGCCTTCATTTAGTTTGCACTTATATGTGCTTGATGTCCCTATGTGCTTCACTTTGCCTTTTACTTTTGATTTGTTCTTCTATCTGTAAATAAATGCATGGATGTCTTCCATTTTTTAAATATTTTGACACATGATTCTGATTGTTGTTTGATGATTTTGATGATTATTGGCAACAGTTTTAAACAGCAAATCATTTTGCTCAATCTGGTGTATAATATGTTTGTGACTGTGCGCTTGTCATCATAGAAATATGCTGTAAGCCTCTGGAGGTTCGTTAAAAAATTATAAAGCAAGACGTTTTGTGTATGTATAAATGCAATTTCAGTGTAACAAATAAAACAGTTTTTCTTACAGAAATGTTTGTGTGTGTGTGTGTGTGTGTGTGTGTGTGTGTGTGTGTGTGTGTGTGTGTGTGTGTGTGTGTGTGTGTGTGTGTGTGCATGCGCGCCCGCGTGTGTGTGTGCACGCGCACCCTTGTGTACGGGCGAAGTGACGGATTCGGTCCAGCCCGATTGTATTGGTTAATTTTAGGTCACATGACCCACTTCCGTTCTGTTTTCCTGTTTGGCAGCCATGACAACAAACTTTGAAAATGAAGGAACTGACTCCAGTGAAGTTGTCCTCCACAAAATCTTACCAGAAAATCCTAAAATGCACCGTTTACTTGGACATACATGCTGTAAGTGCTGTTATGGTCTTTATTCAGTATTTAGTTTTCTGCACGAATCAGAAAGAAAGCATTAGTAACCAACGAACTTACAGTCGGATATCCCCGATCAGAGACGCATCTTGTTCCTCTTTAGTGCTTTCTAATAGATTTGTTTGAATTACATTTAGCGTTTTTTCTGAATTTATTCAAAATGTATCCCAATATATTTATAGAAGGCAGATAGAAGTGCAGGTAAAAAGGTGGTTGGGGGGGGGGGGGGGGGGGGGGATACGTATCTTGGTCAAGGATGGCTACAGGTAGGCTGCGGGCATTAGGCATCAAACCCAGGAGCCTTTGGCTTGGAATCGAACACCCCAACCACTTCACTTTACTAACCTTCCCTACTCTTGGTTGCGTGTAGATCACCTGCCCAGGGGCGCTGTTGGTCCAAACCGAAGATGTCTACCTCAGCGTGTGTGTCATGGGTCAATACAGAAAGACCCACTGTGTGCCTTCTGTCTTCCCTCTGCTCTTCCACTACAAGATGGTCTTTGCCAGGGTGAGGACAAAACACCACATCACTTAGCAGAGTCTCTGACCGGGGACACCAGCTATAAGGGTTTGTTCCTGAGTTCCGATTTGACAATAATGATGAATCGTGTGTATTCACATTAATAATCTAGTTAATTCCTGCAAGGGCAACCCCCCCCCCCCCCCCCCCCCCCCCCCCAAAAAAATCAACAAATGTTATAAATGCTATTAATTTATGCTTGTTAAAATTTCATTATCACCCCAGTCACAATACCTGTAGCAGGGTTTTTCTGTCTAAATTCCTCTCTCTCTATGGATTCAGACTTTCCCTGGTGTAGTTGACCCGGCTGATGTTTCGGAACAACTGGAATGTAAGTGGGCTCCTTGGAGCAGCTCTTTGTCGTCTGTTAGTCCTATTAGCATTTGCCCTATTAGCATATTGGCCTGTTAACTGTGGTTCTGACTGAGCGTCTAGCCTATAGACAATTAGCTTGGCTTTTCATTTTGTTTATTTTTCAGCTGACATCTCGACTTTGGAGCTGATTCAGATGGTCCCTCCAGGTAGGCTGTGACGACGACGATGATGATGACGCCACATGGCCCTGCTGTGCTCCTGTTTTAACACAGGCAAACACACACTGCTTCTCACCTTTATGTACGTATGTATGTGTGAGGATTGGTATTTGTCCTGCCTGCCCTTCACTGTGTGTGTGTCCGTGCGTGCATGTGCATGTGTGTGTGTGTTTTAGAGGGTGAGATCCTGGCCACGCTGGAGGAGGGCACGCGACACTTTGTTTTCCCGGGGCCACGACTGACCGCCAGAGAGGAGGCCCCCGAGAGACAGATCTTGATGAGGAAGAGCTCGTCGTTCCCCGTAGGTCCCTCTTCCTCTTTCAGGCTCTTCTTCTTCACCTGGGGTCCAATCCTTTGTATTTGCCTCTCCTCTTTTTCCTTTTATTTTACCAAATTATTTTCCTGTGCGAACCACAACTGTTTTTTCTTTGACTAATTAAATCAAAGCACGACCAAGGTTAAAATGCAAATGCAGACCACCATCATTGCAGTTGTTTCCCCTCTTCACCTTCCTTTCAACTCTTTATCTAAGTTTTGATCTATTTATTTATATATCTTTATTCCTTTCCCGTCTAATCGCCATCCCTTTGCTGTTGTTGTTCCGTACTTTTCTCTTTTTTTTCCCAGAGCAGTCGTGTCATTTTAATGACCGTAAACACAGCCCGTCTTCACCATTTGATTTCAATGTGTTGGTGAACACACCGCAATTTAAATGTCTCTCAGCAAATTGCCACATTGTTTAAACATCTTACTAGACATTTCTTTATTTTTCTTCTCCAATTTGCTTCTTCTTGAGTGAAGCGTAGATGGGGTACATTTGCCGCTGTAAATTGTTGTTGTGAGTGCTGTTGTGAGTTGTGAGTGCCATGGTTATCTGGTGCTTTGGTCTTGCCTCCGCCTGTTAACGCTACACTGTCTGTACACCCCTTGCCCCCCATTGTTCCCACCTTCTCTCTCCTCCCCCCAGGGAATCGCCCCCATGGTGGAGTTCGCTACCACCGTTGTCATCGAGGAGATGAATGGCACGGACGGCCAGCCCGCCACACCTGTAAGACGCTGCTCATCGCTCTATCAACGCTATCATCCAATCACATCACAGAGAGAGGTCCACAGACACACACACACACACCATCATTTGGAAACAGGAGTGCTTTCTGCAAATTTAGAATGTATTTCCATGCACGTTGAAGTCCACCCACCAAATGTGAACGCAATTTGTCTATAAAATGTGCTCGCAGAGATGTTTAATCCAACATTGTTTCTGGTACTATCGCACTCAAACATACAGGTTAGAAATGGGCTTGCTCATTATGATTCTGAATGTTGTTCAGTCTTACACCGTTTGCACTGTGACCGATCATTCGCGCTTCTACAGATAATTTCCAACATGTTTTTAAAGAGTAGCATCACTCTCACCTTTATTCGGTCCATCATTTACCTGTATACCTATCTACCTACCTAACTATCTTTCTGCTATTGTTGCCATGGCTTCTGCTGTTAATATTTATATCTGTCTTTCTCTCTGTATCTCTCTCTGCCTGGATCTCTCTCTGGCCGTTGTCCATGTATTTCTGTGTATTTCTGTCTTTATCTCTCTCTATCCTATGTCTGTCTGTCTTTCTGTATCGCTGTCTATCCATCTGTCCATCTAGTGTTTCAAGGGTATGCGCGGTCTCCTTGTGAGTGTAATTACAGAGGGACAGATCTGTGCTGCTGATAGAAAAGCCTCCCTGGTTCTCTCGCTAGCAGGCCTTTTATATACACTCTGTAGCTGGGCTAGCTAGCCTTTTACATGTGCTCTGTAGCTGGGCTAGCAGGCCTTTTACATGTGCTCTGTAGCTGGGCTAGCTAGCCTTTTACATGCGCTCTGTAGCTGGGCTAGCAGGCCTTTTATATACACTCTGTAGCTGGGCTAGCTGGTCTTTTATATACACTCTGTAGCTGGGCTAGCAGGCCTTTTATATACGCTCTGTAGCTGGGCTAGCTAGCCTTTTACATGCGCTCTGTATCTGGGCCAGCTGGCCTTTTATATACGCTCTGTAGCTGGGCTAGCTAGCCTTTTACATGCGCTCTGTATCTGGGCCAGCTGGCCTTTTATATACGCTCTGTAGCTGGGCTAGCTAGCCTTTTACATGCGCTCTGTAGCTGGCCCAGCTGGCCTTTTATACACGCTCTGTAGCTGGGCTAGCTAGGCTTTATTTATACTGTGTAGCTTGGCTAGCTGGCCTTTTACGTATGCTCTGTAGCTGGGCTAGCTAGGCTTTTATATATGCTATCGAGAGAGGGTTCATCTCTCGCACATCCTGGCTCACCTGCATCTGTCCTTCACTGGGGCCTTTTTTCATGGATTTAAAGGGCAACTGGTGCTTAGCTGAATAAAATCACCATTTTACCTTTCAAAGGCATGGCAACGCTTTTGTTCCGTGTGTTTTCTTCACTCTTGTTTGTCTCCTCTATCTTCTCCCTCCCTCGGAGCCGTCTCTCCCTCTCTGCTTTCATTTTGTGTGTGCATGCGCGTGCGTGGTGTAGTGATGCATTATAAGATGAACACTGCTCAAGTTGATGGGATGGTAGCTTGGTTTTCTTCTGTCAATCAAAAAAAAGGAAGAAAAAGCACTTTACCTTCAAACCAAAAACAAGAAAGAGATAGAGTTGGCACGTTATGCCAATAAGCAGCACTTCATTGTCAAGGTAAGGTAATCCTGAGTGGAACTGTTTGCTTAAGAAGGATGCTGCTGGCAACGGGGAAGATTGTAGGTCTGCTCCCCAAGCCCCTCTGGGGGTTGTCTGGATCAGAGCGCCCGTCTCTGTGAGCCAGGAGAATCTCTCCCTTCCTCCCCACCTCCTCCACTAATGGCTTCTAAGCGCAGGCATTTTCCCTATGACAGTGAGGCGTGCCAAAACCGCACCCAGTGCCTTGTTTCGTTACTGATGAACGATGGCACCCTTTTCTCCCCCCCCCCCCCCCCCCCCAAGATATCTCTATCTTTAGAGGTAAATATATGTTTATATTGTCAAACTAAACTTTCTGTCTCTCTCTATCTCGCCCTCTCTCTCTCCATCTTAATCTGCCTCTCTCTTACCAGCATTATTCCAGGCCGTCTCGGTGGTTGTCAGTCCTGATTTCTCCCTGCACACGCCCGCTTATCTATAAAGAATGATGCACATGCTGTTGACTCTCTATTGTTGTTCGTTTTGTACTCCCATCTTGAAACCACAACAACGGCTTCATCGTTAATTGCGTGCATGCACATACACAGGCCGTTTTGGTTTTGGTTGTGGTTGTTTTTTGAAATGCTAATTCTCGCAAGCCCGGCTTTGTTTATCTCAAGGATGTAGCGTTGCATCACGCTACAGCGACAACAGCGGCACGGCGACTAATCGCATCAGACAAGCCCTTGGTGCTCGGGCCGTGGAACGCGAGAAGTGAGTGTGCGAGCGAGCGAGTCTCCTGGTCTACGGAAACAGAGGCTGTGCGAATGGGATGGGAAAGGTGGGGAAAGTGGGGAAGAGAACCCAGCGGTAAATCTTTGCTCTGTTTGATTCCATTAAATAAATTCTTCAGAAATGGCAACCTCAATCCAGATTCATCTATCGTTCTGTGTCTTTCTTTATTTTTTAATGAGTTTTAATGTTCCACGATGTCCCTGATTAGCATTTAGATCATATTTGTTTTACAGCTCCGTAAGGCCTCTTGATTGTATTAGACGGTAGATAGCCATCAAACATAATTAAGATTTTTTCTTAACTTATTTATCCCCCCCTCCCCACCAGCCTGAGGAAGGGAATATTGCTTGTGAGAACTATCTTATTAGGAGTTATTGGTGCCATGCTGCTGAGGTGGGCTCAGTGGCTGGAAGGTCTGGGGTAGCTACTCCTGCTACCGCTGCTGCTCTTGTGTTGTTGTTGTTGTTGTTGTGTAATGTGTTGCCTGAATGAACTAATAGTTTAATGGTTTATATTTCGTTAAAAGACCCGGTGGCTGTGATGGCTGCAGCATCTGTGAAGGCATAACTCTACCGTTTTCAGAGAGAGCAAGAGGACAATGCAGTGCAATGCGGCCATATGCACCTTTTGGCTGGGGCAAGTGCAGCATCTAACTCCTTATCCTCGTTAATTAAACAATCTCTCTATCTAACTCTCTGCAGTTGTGTGGCCTCCACCCAGTGAGGCCTTCTCCTACCCAACCCAGACGTAGCCCAACCAAAACAACGTCTCCACCCCTGCCCTCCAAATCCCAACCTCGCTCTCTCACCACTCTGCGGCGTGCCATAGGGGACCATGGGAACCGGAGTCCTTCATACAGAGAAAAGGAGAAGGATAAAACGGCCGACTATGTCTTGTCAACGTCGTCGTTGTTGCCCAGCCCCTCCCCTCCTCCACCAGCACTCACACCCGTTTCCCTCCATCGCCATGGTTCCAGGAAGGAGCGAGGTCAGCGCAGAGGGCCGCCGTGGTCCGAGGAGTCCCGGTACCAGCAGTCGACGGCGGCCTCCACTTCGCGCTCCCTGTCACCCTACACTCACCGCAGGATGTGTGAGCTCTCCGAGGACGCCCAGGCGCGGCTCGGCCACCTCCAGCTGGGGCCCCACCACTTCAGGAAGCAGACACGGAGCCAGCCCCCCTTCCTGGTGGGTGGACGTCCCTTAGCGCTTAGCGGTGGTAGATTTAGCATTCACAGCTCATGGGCGACCATGTCAGCGATAGATGGATGGATAGATGGGGATATACAGAGGGAAAGATTGATGGATAGACAGATGGTGATATGGATAGACAGACTGATAGATGGATAGACAAACAGATAAATGGTAGACAGACTGATGGATGGATAGATGGATTGCGGCTGGAGGAATTGATTTCAGTTGTTGTTTATGCCCGTTTAACTTTATTTGGCATTCTTCGTTGATCGTTTAAAAGGGAGGAGTAATCGAGGGCAACCATGCATGAAGTACACAATACATGTTCAAATAAAATGAGTATGATTTAATGGGTTCGTGGGGCAACCGCACAATTGCACACTACAAACAAAACAAACGCATTGTCTTTGTTTGGTATGGTGTTGGTGGGGTCTTTTCTTAGAAAAAAAATACATTTATTTGTAATCTTATCTTGATGAGGCCGGTCTTCCGACCTCAAAAGTGATTGTCCTTTAATGTGTGTGTGTGTTTTGTGTTTCTAAAAACATAGTGTCTGTTATTTTTCTCTCCACATCAAACTGAACACTTCAAAGCAGGGCAGTGAGTCCGTTTCTTGTGATTGAATCCAGAAGTCCAACCACTGCCCTTGTGTTTACTACAAATGCTTTAATTACATGCATTATTCCACTATAATACATTTGCATATGAAGGAAGGGGAGGGGGCGTAGTGATCGGTTGATCGCATAGCCTTGGGGGATATGGTTATTATAGAAATCTCCCTGTGCCCCTTCCTTCCCCCCCATCTGGATTTCAATCAGAATGCACATTGAAGTCTAATCTAATCTAGCGGTATGACGATCAAAACTCCCTGTGCTGTCGCCCACCACCCCCCCATGTTAAGCAAAAAGGCAGAGGCAGCGAGCTGTTTGTTGTTACTTGTTTGTTGTTGCTTGTTTGTTGATGGTTGTTTGTGATACACATGAATGGTGCGTGAGAACGGAGCGCATGGCTCCCCTCTCTCCCTGGTAGTCCGTAGCGACTCCCTCGGCTACAATTAACCCTGGTAATTAAGTGTCAAGCTGCAATTAACAAATAAGATACCTAATGAAGTAGTCTGGCCCCCGTGATGAATGCATTACAGATGTCTGCCCCAGAAACTCCATGTTGGGGAATGTAAAGAGGCTGGTGAACAGCACACTGCCATGGCGAACCTGAATAATATGTTGTTGACTACAACAACAACAACAAAATGCAATTAGCAGGCATGCATCAATGAGGAATTTCTTGCGTTTTTCTCACAACCTTTGCTGTGGCCGCCTAGTAGCGATTAGGGCTGAAATGAAAGATGAATAGTAGAGGAGCAGTGAGAAAACGAGCCTCTTAAGGAGCGTTTTTTATTTCCCCTGTAGCGGTGATGTATTGTGATTAATGCCTGCGATTGCTATTGCATTTAGCTAAGTAAGTAAGACTAACTGAAGCTTCATTTTGCTGTTTGTGTTTGGGTCTTCTTTTCCTTCGTCTGTAATTGATATTCCAGATTGCAGAGCCGCTTCTTAATTCCTTTATGTTCGCCTGAAGTATTGTTTAGATATTTCTGTACGATAGTAAAGTTTAAAGACGCCCTTCCGGGCCTGTAAGAGATTATTTTTATGTATAGAGAGAATGAAAGTACCATGTGCCATACCGCC
Organism: Lota lota; assembly: GCA_026745465.1. Taxonomy (NCBI): domain Eukaryota; kingdom Metazoa; phylum Chordata; class Actinopteri; order Gadiformes; family Lotidae; genus Lota; species Lota lota. Next base: position 267,070 of record JACYXH010000685.1, on the reverse strand, counting down.
CAACCGTGTCACGTAATATTTCTGCATTGATTAAATACAACTTCCAATGGTGTGGGGATAGATGGAAAATCGAAAGACCTATTTTGACTGTCTCCTATTGTGTGTGTGTGATGGCCATGCTAGGTTCCGTTTTGCAGCGATGTTTCCGTCTCGGAGTATCCCTCCTACCAGCGTGTTTCTCCTACTAGAGAGAGCATCCTGCATCACTCTGGCTCTGCCCGCTTCACAGTGCTTCATCACCCTGGTGAGCCTACACACACACACACACACACACACACACACACACACACACACACACACACACACACACACACACACACACACACACACACACACACACACACACACACACACACACACACACACACACACACACACACTGTGTACATGTATCACAATAAATACCTTGTTTCTTGCTTTTTTGTCGGTTTCTGGAAGGAAATGTTAATAAATAATACTACGATACACCTTTCATATTTCAAAATGTAGTTTTAGTGGTTTTGTCTTTTATTGAAGTTGTGATCCACAGGATTTTCAAATGTTTTTTCTAACCAAGGTATTGGCCTAGATTCATCTTTGCTGGGAAGCTACAGGCCCAAGTTAGCTAAGGTGAGTACTAACTTAAATATATGTTAAGTTAGTATCTGTAATGTCTGTCATCATTTGATGAAACTCTTTGACCTTTGGTAAATGTATGAACAAGGCAAGTCAAATATTATTTTATAAATAAAAAATATATAAATTAAATGTTTACTCAGACATTTGACCCTCTTGACCCCCATTTCACATCTGACCTCCAGTCACGGTCAGGTTCAACTATGACTGGGTTGTCTCCTGACATCCAGAGGAGATGGTGTGGAGGAGAAGGTCAGACTTTGACCTCTGTGGAAAACGCTTGGTCCATCCCAGGGGCCTCTTCCTCCAGAAGCCCTCTGAATCTGGGACACTCGTCCCTCAAAGAACGGTAGGGACACTTGGATAGAACTAAACCTCTCTTCTCTCTTTCTAACAGTTCTTTTTCTGCTGATAAACCAATTAAACACCGTAAAAAGCCTTACAGCAATTGAGGTAAAAACTAAAAAGGGAGTGCACAATTGTTCCATTAAGCCATTTTAAGTGTTCTTGTAGTCATGTGGCTTTTGAGTTCAGTTAGGCATAGCTTAACTCAAGTTTTAATGGAAATGTGAAATGCTTTCAATTTCCTCCAATGCTGCTGTCTATATATACTACTGTATATACCTTGTTGCCAACTGCCTCAGTTGGAAGTGAGTATGACACAGGATGAACCAGGACTTAGTAAAGATGTTTTTTACACTTAATGTCAAAGAAAGGAGTGTATTTTATAAAATTTGTATTTCTCTTTCTCAAATGTTTTGGAAATCCACACTGATTGGCGTCTCTGGCCCTAAAACCCAATTTCCCATGTTCGGCCTTAGCCCAAGTAAACAACCTTTTTGTGGGTAGAATTTGCTTTGAATTTGTTCTGATTTCCCTGTGTAAACCATTTGTTTACTCAAAATGTCTTGACTTGGTGTGGTGAAGAAAGAGCAGCACCTCAATAGGAATTTTCAATTATGCAATATTGACAAATATGGCTCTCTCATGAAACCTGTGTCTGTGTGTGCATGCACCTGTCTGTTGGCATGTGTGTGTGTGTGCTTGCCCATATGGCGCTAATCTTTAATTTTAATCACACTCGACAGGCAGGACGAATTCTCCCCCACCTCTCAAATTACAGGAGCTGATGCCTTGTCATGTTTGTTCATTACTGAGGGTAGGGAGGGAGGGAGGGGGGGAGAGAAGGGGGAGAACAAAAAGGAAAATGGTATTGATTTGTGTTTCAGCCCGAGACCCGATGCGTTTGACCCGACGCACTCTTTAATACATTGTGAGAGACTTTGTGATCGATTGCACCAGCTGCCAGTTGAACACACCGACGGGACCCATGTTCCATTGTGTTTGTTCTGGGCTTCTTGTCCACCATCCAATATCCTCCCATTTCTGTCCATCTATAAGTAAACATTAAAATCAATAGACAATTTTAAACAAGGGGTGGGGGGGGGGGGGGAGTAAATTGTAGGAAATGAATGATACTTCTGTCTCAATTGAAAACGCGACCGGGCCGGCCAGCCGGGAGATTAGAGCCCGGTCTGTTGTAGATTCCCACAGAAGGCGACGGGGTCACGTCTCTCCGGCGAGCCTTTGATGGGAAGAGGAAATGATGGATGCCAAAGGGCGACTATTGTCTCTGAGTCCCTGAAGCACCAACCCCCCCCCCCCCCCCCCCCCTCCCTTCCACACACACACAAACACACACACACATCTTGAGATGATTTGTCCTCAATGAGTATTGCAAATAGAACAGTACATTTATCTAATCACAGATGAAAACACGGCAAAGCCTTTTGCCACCGCACATCCGTTAGTCAGTCCCCATCAAGCCACTCCGAGACAAATGGACACAAACAAGGTAGCGATACAGGAATGTATCAGTTTATTACTGCGCTGACTTACTTCTCTGTGTCTCTCCTCTGTCATTTCATTTATTTATTTTCTCAACAGACAGAATACATTTATAGTGTATTGACGCCGAGCATTCATGGCTGTAGTTTAAATGCAAACTTGGCTCTATCAATTGTGAAATTGCTTTCTTTTTGTTTGTTTGTTTCAGACAGTGTTTTGTTGTGTATATAAGGGGGCCAACATTGATTTTGGTCGAAGGAAGTATTGCCATTTATGTCGTGGACTGTATTTCGTTTTCATGATGTGCAAAAAATAAATAAAAGAATGTGTCAAGTGGATGAGCCTAGTTTGAGCCAGGTTGTCACGGTGATTCCTCCGTCTTTTGCTAGTATACAGCACAGACTAGTGGGCAGAGCAGACACTTTGAATCTCACTGTGGGATGGGCGTTGGCTTTTTTTAAATGTATTTTCATAATTATCCAAACAGGGCAGGACAGGGTAAAATGCAATAAAGGAACGTTGTTTGTTCCCAGAACATACAACATGTTAGCGATACACAGGATAACAATAAAAAATGGAAGATTTAAGTGCAAAACAGATAATCATTTTTTGATGCTCCAAATCTTTCTGGATGTTTTTAAAGCCAGGAACGGAGACGAGATCAGTCATTTTTTAGTCTTTTGGCAGCTCATTCCAGGTCGACAAGAAAATCATTCTTGTCCTTTTCTGTCCTGACATCCATCTCAGTCCTGAACAGGCAGTTTGAACAAATTATTCTGAGTGTAGACCATAATGACCTTGGCTATGAAACACCATCTTTTGCTTGGTCTTGTTACATGTTATTTTCTCTCCCAGGGTAGTGTAGAGGTTAGGTTGTTGGAGCCCCAGGCAAAAGGTCCAGGGTTCAATCCCCAATGTCCACAGCCTAACCTGCGGTCGGCATCCTTGAGCAAGATGCCCTAACCCCTAGCAAGCGCATTAAAGACGTCTGAATTCAATGCAAGTTGCTTTGGATGAAAGGGTCTGCTAAATGACAAAGGAAAAGTTCGTGAAAAGTTAGTAAAAAGTTTCCAACTGTCTTTCACAGATTCCACAGCAGTTCCCCAGGTCCCTCCCAGTGGGAGCAGATCCACAGCCGGGTCCAGAGGATTCTGCAGACCCACGGAACGAGTCCGAAACACCTTGTGAGTGACCCGTCACCCTTTGTTGGGACAAGAACAAACCACCTTTGACTGTGGTCAGAGCGTCGTAGCCCTAGGATGACACACTGTCGAAGGTCTGACACCTTGGGGGTGAGAGCTTTGAGCATCTGGGGGTAGGCTGTCGTTCACTGCAGAAGAACAAGAATGCAATGATCAGGGACCCAAGGTAATCTCACAAACGAAAACGGAAAATCTTGTGATGGAAAAACTATTTAATTATTACTATTTAAATTCTCGCACACTGGTCATCTGGACCATTGCATCATGAGTATGATGCAAGGTGTATGATGATTGACTCCACATCCCTTCCGGGACGTGGAGCTTGTGGGCACATCTCGAAGCCAGCCAGGGCAGGGGCTCTCCCTTGCCTGCCACATACTCCCGGAAGGCCTTGTCCTCCAGCCAGAAGCCCCAGCAAAACATGAGTAGCGCGTGTTGCCAGACAGGCCCGGGGAGCAGAAGGTCCATGATGTCTTCTTTGAACTGCTTGGATGGGACCGGGTCAGTCGACCGCGAAAAAGCGACCGTACCGTCGTGCCCACGTCTGAGTGGTAGTGATCTCCGTGGTTTGAGAACACCGTGGCCCGTATGGTTTCAAGAAGCCGTCCGGCCTGAGGCCCTTCGCCACCCACTTCCAGCAGACTGAAGCGCATTTTCGCATTTCTCCAAGAACCCCGCCAGGGTTGTAGTCCGCTTTGACAAGGCCAACGTGCCGTCGTCTTAACAGGAACAGGAGTGTGTGAATCCAGAATGGGTCGCTGAAGAGGAGGGAAACGTGTTGCTCCGAGTGACACAAAGCCTCCATTTCCGCCAGGTGGTCGGATGCGGGCCTGCAGAGCACGGGTAAACGTTGCGCTTGAGCCATCGCGCCTGGTCCATCAGAGGCGTGGAGCCCAGTGGGCGGGTCCACTTCTAGTGTGGCGCGGTAACCACGGTGACCTTCGTCTCAAATACCTCTTCCTGTCCCATGGTACTGTGGGCAGTTCTGCGGTCCTTATCGAAAAGGTTTTCTCTGCCCCGGAGGAAGCCCACTAGACTTTTCATGTTGGTCTGATCGCTGTCGCTTCCTCCTGAGCAGCACAACCTCAGCTCTGAGCCGGCATGTTTGCTCTCCTGAGTAAAAAAGGAACAAATATGCAAAAGCCTTCCAGCATGGAACCATTCAAACATGTGTTTTAACATATACATCTGTATTACATACGTGTGTGTAATATTATTTTTATTTCTTTCCAAATAATATAACTCTCCTCCCCCCAACACACATTTATCCACCTGCTCAGGCAATGGAAAAAATCTGGAAAGAATAAATCTAAGCGCCAAAGCATTTATGCTAGGTAGATACTAATAATCCATGATTATAAGGTAGTAAAGTAATCTTTTTAAAGCATTTTACAGTGCTTACTCTGCTCGCCTGGGAATCTAAGAAGAGCATAAGAAAGCTGGAACAGTGATGAGAATAACTTTGTCTTTATAGGTGTTCAGAAAGCCAACCCCTTGTTTCGAATCCCACCTTTAAACACTGGAAGAATAAGTGTTAATTCCCAACCTTAAACATATAAGGGTTGGGCTATTCATATGTTTCAAGTAATATCCTGAACTTGTTTCCCAAGGTGCGATGACATCTATACACAAAAGCCATTGTCTAAAGACATTGTGATGGTTGAAGCCTATTCCTCGAGACCGTTTCATTGTGTTTGCTGAATTCAAGGTCTTTGTTGTCTTGTGACTGCAGACGGAGGAGGGGGAGCAACAGAGGACAGGGGGTTTCTGTGATGGAGCTCACTGTGGCCACCAGGTCTCACAGGACAGGTAAAAGACCCACTGCGCTGCTCTCCCCTCCACTCTTTTTCCTTCCTTAAAAAATACAACACACACTTTTACTTTTCTTTTTGGCGGCAGGAGGTAGAGCAGGTTGTCTGGCAACTGGAAGGTCGCTAGTTCGATCCCCGCCGTCTCCTAGCTGTGTCGAGGTGTCCCTGAGTAAGACACCTTGCTCAGACCATGGGAAGGGCTGTTCTCTTGCATGGTTGACACCAGTGTCAGTGTGTGACAGGGTGAATTTGAGGGCATTAATTGTAAAGTGTTTTGATTGGCAACTGGTTAGAATGGCGCTATACTGTATATTGGTAGGAAGGCAATACACCTTGTAGCGACTAAGGTTGGATTCCCACCTGTGGTCCTATGTTACATGTCATTCCTTCTCTTCTCCAACCCACTTTCCTGTCTCTCTTCACTGTCCGGTCCATAATCGCACAAAAAGGCCATTATGGACAAAATTATCTTCTTTCAAAATATATTCAAAGAAAAGCGCTCCTTTTTGTGCCTTGTCATTCTAGCTGCCATTGACACGCCCAACATTTATTTCTGATAGTAATTAAGTGATTTATACCCCAATATCATTCAAGGTGCTGTAGGTGAGATTAAGGAGCTATAATTTGAGTAATTAGGAATGCCAATGCCATAGACATGTCATCTATTAGTGAGTGAAAAGTGCTGTGTGTTTCTCCTTTTGTTTGAGCCAATGTAGACTTTAGGCTGCGCCTGGCTCATTTCTGACCAATCAGGGCATCTCTTCTCTGATTGGTTCCGGAATCCATCTTGCCTCTCAATGGCAGAGAAAGTAGGGAGGGGACGTTTTCTGCTGTCTTTACAAATTCTTGAATCTTACATACAGCACCTTTTTAATAGAATTAATCATATTCAGTGACCATTCCCCCATTTAGTGGCATAACTCCACTAAAGGAATACCTCAACCTGCTGTGTGGTCAGTACTTCAGTACAGATCATCTATGTACAACTTGATCCACCAGCAGTCAAAATAATAACTCTCCCAAAACACTGTCCCCTAGCTTCACACATTACAAATTACAAATGTTTGCTTGCGTTTTAGTTAAATGAACAGAGGCATCTTTAAAGTAGCCCCCCCCCCCCCCCCCCCCCTTTCCATTGAATCTGTCTCTACAGAAGCCATCTAGGAGAATGGGCTGAGGGGATCTACGGCAGCAAACATGCGTCCCGTGATCGATTCCCTAGGCCTCGCAGAGCGGCCTTCGAGGAAAGTCTTGGCAAGATCTACAAGAGTATGTACCAGAAGGCCTGCGACAACTAACAGATCCGGATCACCGTCGAGTCAAAGTACATCCGTCCCGACGGGATCATGATAGAGCAATAAACGTTTGCAGAGTGACTACATGAAGTCAGTTTGTCTAGTAGGTTTGCTTTATGAATCGTTTGTCTCATGTGGTGGAAAATGCGGTCTGTGCGGATGACAGCTTTAATCACATTAGTATGTAATAAAAATAGGACCGTTTTACAGCATTTTGCTCACCTAAGCAATAAGCATTTTGCTCACCTAAGCAATAAGCATTAGAGGTTCAACTTTTTATTTTATAGATTGAAGTGTGTAGTTGATGTTAAACATTTTTACCAGACCATGTCTTTAAAATAATATAAGCCAAATCATAATAAAAAATGCAAGCCTAAATGTTTTAATGCAAGTTTGATTTTTGGTTGCCAAACATCCAGTAAATACAATATTTTCCATTGAATATTCCAATAAGTGTACAGTACATCTTTTTATTTATAAAACTGCACTCATCTTAGTTAACCTGTATACTTAATATACGTGTTAGGAATTAGTCAATCCTGGAAGCATTTATCATATGCTTGATGCTAAACACTTTATATTATATAGGCCCCAGAAGGCTTATGGCTAAGCCTCATTAGGAGTTCTGGTCATTGGTGTACATTTTGAACGAAGGCGTGAGATAACTATGAGCTGAATGCCCGGGCCCAGTCAGACTGCTGCAGGTTTCTTCTGATTAAATCTCTTCTTTTTAGAGCGGCCGGCGGCCTGCGCGGCCTTTTCTGCCATGATCTCCAGGTATTTCTTCTTGTTTTTTCTGGGGAAGGGTAGAAACAGAGACTCTTTAGAACAAACTAAAAAGAAGAAGATTGCATGAGCAGAACAGGCTATGCATCTTTCTCAGGGACTCCTGGTCTTTATCGACACACAATATGAAACGTTTAAATGCATCTGAAATAACCAGGCATTTCAAAATTAAAGAAAATGTTGCAAATTACATTATAGAAACATGTATGGAATTGGACAACAGGAAAGGCTTGCCCATGAAAATGGTTCAACTTGGTCTGAATTAGTGTTTTTCAGATAATAAGCATACCGTCTGAAGTCGGAGTCTGCCATCAGTTCCTCCACCATAGTCCTCTTCCGATCCTTCTTTGGAACCCGGGAATGATAGAAGTCCACGGGGCTGTCCATCACGGTACCAACCTACAACAACACAAGTTCTCAAACTCATTAGCACAACCTCATAATTTGAATGAAGGCAAATTAGATTAGCTCCGTGTGAAGACAACAAAACAAAAACCGTGAGAAGCACGTGACGGTGCATAGGACGTGTGTGAGAAGTGCAACCGTTATAAGACGGATGTCACTCACCTGGAAGTACTTGGGCAGGCCGTCTCGGTCACTCTTCTTGTAGAACCTCTTGGGGTCCATGGAGCCCCTCATCTTGATGACTTTGAGGTCGGCCTTGAGCTCCGGGGTGAGCTCAGGGGCCTTCATGTTGAACCAGCTGTCCCCCGTCGTCTTCTCCCTCTCTTCCTGTGACGGGACAGAGCAGATAGCAGGTCACACACCTGTACATTTACCATTTAGTCGACGCCTTTATCCACAGCGACTGGCAGTGAATGCATATATGAGTCAATAATGTGCAGGTAGGGATTACAGATCCTGCTCAAGGGCGACCACATCGAGGTTCAAACCCAGTACAACAAAACAAGTGGGCTCACACCACTAGACCAAATAATGGTCATATAGAAGTCAACTGAATGGTAATATGCAGTGTTACCACAGAATGGCGTTTGAAAAGCTTTGTTTTAATCAAACAAAACCACCATCTTACTTTGCGTTTCAGTTTTAAGCGCCGCTTGGCTTCGTTGTATGGCGGCGCCGCGCTCTGCTTTTCAAACTCTGGGCCCATCACGCTGTTCTTCATCACCTGGGGATGGAAGAGAGGAGACAGGGTAAACTCAACACAAACACCGCTGCGCAAGGATACACGGCCAATGTCAAACCGGATTTGAGTCAGACCGTGAAGAAACACCATTTCTCTAGGGGGGTTTCAAGTGGCACACTCTTGCATACCCAATTCATTACCCAGTCTGCATCCTAGATCACCTTCAAAACAGGAAGAGGAGGATGTGGGGGAGTGGGGGGGAATCAATGAAAGTCATTTACCTCATCTTGGATCTTCTGTTCCTTCAGTTTTCTCAGCGAGTTGGAGACAGGTTTTGATTTGCTGCCATCAAAATTGATGTATAATCCCCCAAGCTCCTTCACTCTCAGGCCCGGGTCAATACGAGTGGACAACTCTTTCCTGGAGAACAAATTGGCAAACCGGAGAGAAAGATTCTTCACACGGTGCAGTCACGACTCATTTCTCAATTCTGCATTTCATGCGATAGAAGTGTGTGGAGTGGGGCTATATAGTGTGTGCCTGCGTGCAGAGCAACTCTAGTATCGCTGCGGAGCAAATTGTTTGAGCATTTACATTTCTCTAGCTTGCGTTTGATGTCCACAGTCAAAGCTTTGTCAGTGTAAACCTTTTGACCCTCACAAAATGACGCCTACAAGCTAGGATGTGGGCGCATTTTTTTGCTAATATGCATGTAGGCCATCACCGACTGCGGTGTGTCCAGCGGCAGATACCGCGGTAAGGCATACTTACGTCTGAGGATTCCTACTATAGAGGAGCATTTGTGTTTCGTCATCGTCCTCATCCCCCTCTTCGTCCACAAAGTCTTCCTCCTCCTCCTCCTCCTCCTGGCTGGGGTCCTCCCCTCCCTCCTTGAGGTACTGCTGGTCAGCCCCCTGACCGGGCCGTGTGTCGATCATGAACAGACCGCCGGTCGCCACGCTGTCGGGAAGCTTGGAAGAACCTGCCCTCTCTGGTTCTACCAGTTCCACGTTGTCCTCCTCCTGAATCTCGCAGTCATCGCCTTCCTCCTCCTCCTCCTCCTCGTCTTCACTGCTATCCAGCAGGCTGATGACCCCCGTCTTTTGATGAACCACAACATCAGAGTTGGGGGGGTCGGCTCAGAAACGGAGTCCACTTTGACCTTTGGGTCCTGGCTAGAGTTAACTTGAATGGGCTGGGCTTGGGTCTGCTCGGGTTCCGGCACGATTGCCTGGTCCGAGCCGTCTTCCTGCCGGGCATCTTGGTCTGAGGTGTCCACTTCCATGTCCTCTATTTCTAATGGTTCCGAGTGTGGTGGTGGGAGAGCAGCCTCTGGCTCCACCCGCCCTGACAGCAGCGCTTCCTGGGTCAGTGGCGGCACTTCCTGCGTCGGCGGCAGCGCATCACCCTCGCTCTCTTGAGACGGCTCCCTCTGCTGTTCATCGGCGGTCACTTCACAATCTGCCGAGGACATTATGTCCTCGCTTTCACCGGGGAGACCCCCCACGATGCTCTTTGCCTCGGCAGTGTCTGACGGCCGTGGTGCCCCAGCGGCTTCCTCCATCACGATATCGGCAGACGCAGATACCGCCACACTGCCCCCGTGTCCAATACGGATCATCTCAGCCCTCTCTGGCTCTTCGCAAATGGATCGGAGGTCGCCATTTGTCGCACCTTCCTCCTCCTCGTCCAACGTGATGGTCTTATCCTCCACCACTGTGCAGTCTGCGTCGTCCACTACTGTACATTCTAGCTTGGACTCATTCAACGGGCTCTGGCTCCCCTTGGGCTGGGCCTTGGTTCCCTCCATGGGGACGTGGGGACCCTCTACCGGTTCCTCGGCGACACCCGGAACCCTCTCCAGAACCACGGAGAGCCTGGCTGCTCTGCTCCGAGCCGGAGACACCTCGAGGACGTCCGAGTCCGAGTCGGTGCCAGGGACGGCCGCGGAGCTGGCGCGGCTGCGGGTGCTCCTCCGCGACGGCGTGCTGGGCCCGGATTCAAACCCTTCGGAGTCGCAGGACAGCGGCTCATAGGCCGGGTTCCCCCTGGCGGCTCTGGTTCTCCTCCCACCGCGGGGGGCGGGAGACTGGGAGCCCTCCGATGCCGCGTCCAGGTTCAGGGGGATGGATTGGCTGAGCGGCGTGCGCCGCGCCGAGCGGGTCGCTCGGACGGCAGACGCCGGGCCTTCGGGGGCGCCAGACACGCAGCTGTCGGCGTCCGAGAGTTCGGCATATTCCCCTGGCGTCTTAGCTGACGCCCTGAGGCGGGTGCTCCTTCGGGAGCTCCTAGTGGACCTCTGGGAGCCGGCGTCCTGTTCGCCTACGTCACTGTGAGACGTGCAGGGCCTTTCCGGTGTTTTCCTTGCTCGAGTACTCCGGCGTGTACGGCGCTTTTCGGACACTGGCGATGAGCACGACTCAGCCTCGGAGCCTGCTTCCTCCTCCTGGCTAGCGGTGCGGGGCGGCTGGGACTTCCTGTCCATCTTCTTAGTGCTGTTGGGCGGAGGCTCGCTGTCAGACAGGGCAGAGCAACTGGACTCCATGTCGGAGACATCAGCTTCATGAAGGGAGCCTGCGGGGGTGCAGGGCTGCTGCGGACTGTGAAGCCTGGAAGACCTCGTGCATCTTCTTAACGTCTGTCTGTTCTGTGAAGACGGTATGGACTCTTCGGCACTCTCCTGAGGCTGGTTTCTGGGTTCTTCCTCCGAGGCAGAGTTGTCCAATTGTGTTGCTGCACGTCTGGTTCTTTGGGCGGTGGATGGAGTGGCCTACAGGACAAGATATTGAGGAAAGGAGAAAAGTACGCAGAAATAGTTTATACTGCCATGTCTTATATGGGATTATATTTTAAGGAAGATAGCATCGCAAAAGCATTGTTAAAATTGCACACATCATAATGGTTTGTATTTGGTCCTTTGTTTTTCAATATGTATTCAAAACACCCAACTGTTTACAAACTATAGAAAGACATGACTAAGCCAGCACTCTAGACTTTATAGCCACGTGAACACGAGCAGTGTCACGCTAAATCACATGTTGTACTCCAACCACTACTAGCGATTCGTTGACCGGGTTCATTTACATTTGTAACAATGCATGATTTCTCTCTTTAACTTACATGAACATCAAGAGATTCATCGGAATTTGTTTTTGTTTTAATTGGGGAGCACACGAGTACTCCGCTCCTGGTGGCCACCATCTTGCTATGACGATGGTCCTCTTACTTCCGGCCACATGCTGTTTTATCTACTGTGTGCAGAATGGTTCAATTCTAAATTATTGCCTGCACTTGTGTATGCTTCTAGCGTTAATGTTTCTTATCTTATTGAGGAACTTAATATATGGTGCTTACTGCTGGACTCCAACTTGTACCATCCGTTTTTTATATGGCTCTATTTCAGGAAAAACGACTTTCCACATTCGACCGACATATACATAGCCTTTGAACTTAACACCACAGACGACCACAAACCAAAGTCCAATAATCTCAAACATCTGATTATATTTGGGCATTACAATGGCAAATAAGCAACCCAATTTTCTACAGATTTTGTCCTACATTGTTGGCTGAATATTTTATTTTTTAATGTTTACAGTCCATGATAAAATGTAATTAAAATGTATGTCATGATTTCATAAATAAACCCTTCTGCAGATTTAGTAAATTGAAGTTTCCATACAAATGATTTCCAGTGGTAAAAGCTAACATGCAAAGGTCTTAACTGCTTTCAAACATTGACTCTGCTTGAATAATTTAAATTAACCTTTTGATACAGTACATCATTTTGGGTGGAACACAAGTGTTTAACAGTTAAGTAAAGAATCTGCATTTGAAAACATAACACCAATATTATTTTGAATATTGCTAGATGAGGCCCACATATTTATCTGTATATTTTCCCTTTCCAGCTGTCAAATAAGCGCAACCTCTTTTGAGAGAATAGTCTTTCAATATTTTCATTCCCACCAACGGTACTAGATATAGATGCACCAATACAGCTATAACGAGGCAGCTAGTAATCTAAATATTATACAGAAGAAAAAGAGGCACTTCCTGTCGGGACAAGGTTCAGAAACAACATTGCGATCCACTTCAGCTACCTTAATCATTATATTATATTAAAATGAAGCCTCCACTTCAGCTACCTTAATCATTATATTAAATTAAAATGAAGCCTCCACTTTGGCAGTGAGTGGTAAAAGTACCTAACCAGGGTGGTCATGCACGCACGCACACACACACACACACACACACACACACACACACACACACACACACACACACACACACACACACACACACACACACACACACACACACACACACACACACACACACACACACACACACACACACACACACACACACACCCCAATCGACGATCTTCAAATACGAGTGACAAGAACGTCTGAGAACTTGGGAAATGTACACCGTCCATTTAAGCAAAGTAACATTTTCTTTAAATAAGAAAACCAAAAATTATACTAAATAATCTAGTCACAACTATGTAGAATGAATGCAAATGATAAAAAATGACATTGATTTTGATTGTATCTGTGTGTATGATGTGGAGGAGTAGTAGTTTCATCGTCTCCTCCTCTCCTTGGCCGTGCTAGGGACTAGCTTTCCTAGCGTTGACCAGGTAGCCCTTAGCCTTGATGATGCCCCTGCTCTTCACGATGATGGAGTAGCGCAGTACCCACTCCAGCCTCCAGTCGGCGACATCCAGCTCCTTGGTGCTTTCCTGCACTGCCTCCTGGAATGCGGTCGCTGACATCAGCTCTGGAGATGCAAACAAGATAGATGAGACACGGCATTCATGACAAATTATTCTACAAACTTTACATAGGAACATGCAAGCACAACAATGGTCCACACAGCAGGAGTGAACACTGTTATCGGAGTTGTCAGAGCATACCTTGTCATTTATTGACACCACATCAAATTGTTTTACTGTTCAGGATTGTGATTGAGGCAATTTAAGGGAAGTTCTTGCATTGTTCTTTGTTTGTATTTCTCATCCTGTGTGAATGATAAATAGGCAAACTAGTTGTTCACCTTTAGGGTCGCTGTGTGTGAGCAGCTGAATGTCATAGTCCTTGGCGAAGGCTGTGAGGTCAGGAGGCATCACACAGCAGGAGGCCAGGTTCACCTGGTTACTGCTGGGCTTCACCTGGAGGGAGAGAGGGGCGAGGGGAGGTCAGCCGATTCATTTGGAGGATGTGACGACAGACGCAGGCTATGATCAATTAACAGGAGCAGGGCACACAACCTCTGGCTACTTTGGGCTTTTTCTATATATCTGGCCAACACAGAAGACCATGTGAAAATAGTAGGGTTGTTCTATTCTGCATTGTAGTCGCATGTATTATCCTTGACAAGAATCTTGCTCTCAACATGAGATGTCCACCATCAACAACCACACATTGCTCTGACCTGAGACCACTTGTAGAGCTGCTCCAGTAGATCCTTGTCCAGATCCGAGGTGCCGATGGCTGCGATCTTCTGGGACCTCACTAACGCCTCCAACTCCTCCCAGGCGGGCTGCAGGTGAGCCAGGGTCTGGACCGTGCCCTCGGGGAGCCCACGGGGGGCGATGATCACAGAGTCCAGCTGAGACACAGCCAACGTCTGACAGGCTGAGGAGAAGAGGTTATTTATGCCAAAAGTACTCACTTGATATTGGCATTAGATATTCAATAACAATTCAATAACAATTCAATAACAATCCTATTGGTTAGGGTGTTAGATTCCCAATGTCCACAGTCTTACCTGTAGGCATCCTTGAGCAAGATGCTAAACCCCTACCTGCTCCTTAATGACAACTATCTGAATTCACAAGTTAGTTAAATAGGACCAGTAATGCGAATAAAAAGAAGACACCTACCCATCTCCAAGGCTTCTGGGATGGACGACTGATCGGTTTCACACAGGAACAGTTTCACTGGAATGCGGTTCAGAGAAAACCATTCAGGAGAGGCAACACGACTTTGAGCGATTTTAAAGTCCTGGATGAAATGAAGAACGAATACTGACCAGAAACCTTCAGCTCCTCCCTTTCCTCAGGTTTGATGGCTTCTGTCGCCTCAGGGATAGAGCAGACCACTGTGTCTGAAACACCCTGTGTGAGGCACTCAATATGAGTCCAATCCTCCCATCCACTCTCAATCATGACCATTTAAATGAAATAACCCCAATGACGTCATGGGCTGACCCGATTGTACCCGTGTGTCTTATTGTCACCATCAGCTATCAGCAGCGTTCCCATGACCAACTCAACACAACCCACACATCAGGCCACCCACCCACGCCCCTCCACCCCCTCAGTGTCTACAGCTGCAGGTTTTTCATTTGTTAGAAAGACATTTTGGGGTTCTAGCGATGACAGTAATAGAAACACCCGGTATCATTATTAAAGTAGGTCAGATGTTGACTATTGTGTCTCTTGAAAACAAATAGGATAATACAATTCATTATTAAAGCTCACCATTTCAGTATTGGGGTCAGATGACTAATGTGTTAGTGAGGGGTGTTACGGTTTCCTCCCCTATAATACTGTGGAGGAACAGACTCCATGGCGATAAAAAAGGTTGCACCAGTTAGGCCTAGCTTACAAGACAGCAACAGCCAGAGACAGCAATGTCTGGAGCTCTGACGCACAGGTGCATTAAACACAGCCATGGTGAAGTTCATTGAACAAAATGGCTGGCTGGCAAAAAGAAGTAATCTATCTACTACAACACCATCATCATGGAATTCCGATTATTTTGAGGTTGAGCCTGATGGAGTTTGTTTGCATTCCCCACACCCCTCACACACACCCCAGGCACGGTCGGAGAAGTGCCTTTGGTGGCCAACTCTGCATGAACATTCGCTATGACAGTTCCTATTCAGTGTGCTCTGGGGCATGCTTTCAGGTCCGCCACTACGATTATTTTGTTTTGGCAAGCCGGCCGGTATAGCACTCTACAGCGTCATCACTTACTAAGTAGGATTTTCAGCATGGAAACATTTGTTTTGTTTATATTGGCAAAATAGTCTCACCCCTTCTGAAGGTAGTTGTGTTGTGGAAAGCCAATCAATCAACGTTGCTCGAATGCAGTCTTGAAGCTGAAATATAAGATCACGTTGAAGTAAATATTACTTTGTTCATGACACGTGATAACAGAAGATAACGGAGTGCAAGAATAACGTTAGTGGCCAACAGTGCTAGCTAGCTCAAACGGCTAAATGTATTCACTGATCAACCTGTCCGAAGGGAAGTTTTTTTTTTTTTCATGGAATCGATATGTCTTACCTCTTCACTTGGAGAAGATGGACACTTCTTCTTAAGACGACTTCGATTAACCAAGTTCCCCGTGTGGAGCTTGAGTGTCTTAGCGTTATTCAATATCGCCTTTGCATTATCTGTCACATTAGTGTTTAGAGACTCCATGTGGTTTTATTAGTAGTAGCTTGCTAGCGAGTAGTTCAAATGCGCCAAGAATTACAACCGTGGCTGGTGCCTTCCACTCACTATTAACAAAAAAGCTGTGTTTTTAAATGACCCACACAACAAAAACAAAACGCCCTCCCTAACCACACAACTAGTCAAAGACTGAAGCAGTCAGGATGACTTGCATTTAACATATAATGAGTTTGAGGAGCGAGTGCCGAGTGCTGCTTACTACTATGAAAGCACGCCCACTTCGAGTGTCACTAGGAAGCGTCTAAATACTGGTCCGTAAATGGATGGGTTGTGGAATGGACTTCCGCGATCATGGACGATGGTGCTGATACGCTTGATATCCACTAGATGGTGGTGGTGATACTTTTTTTTGTGCCACGGAGCATCATACCATAGATGTATAAGCATCACGGTCACAGGTAGTTTTTTATGCAAATCGCTAAGACCAGGGGCCTATTAGATAGTTGCGTCATTGAATGTCAAAATGCTATACAGTCATGTCATTCATAGTTCATGTATGTACTATGAAACAATGTTTGTTTGTATTTTTAAATGGTGGTCAGGTCCCAGAAACAACCTCATCCAGCCTATCACACAGGTATGTTTAATTTCTTGTTAATAAGGTTCTTTGTTGGATGGATCAGAGATTCCCGGGCAAGAAGCAATGCCATAAGTTTGGGTATGGACGGTCGGGACCTACAAGAGAGCTAGAGAGGGGAGGGATTAGTCTCTAACAACTTTGTATTTGACTAACTCCTTTGTTGGTGCGTCTTCATTCTTCTGTGAGGTCTGCACAACAGCTAGAGCCATGAAATCTGCACTGCTGATCGTTCTCCTCCTCAGCTCGTACATGTTCATAAGTACGGCACAAGGTAAGTTATGAAATACTATATAATATCCCTATGCAAAACTATTGTATTGTTTCTTGCAACCCTTTTTCCTTGGACTTCCCATGTGCTTGTCTTGAAAGGATAAGAAATTTAGACAAAATTGTCCGCTTAAGCCTAAAGGTTTACATGAAATGAGGATTTCTAAAATACAGATCAGTCAATTCATACGATTAAATTTTCTTCTGTGACATCTCCTTTAGAATGAAGCAAACAGACTAAACGATTCCAGGTGTTCATCTTTATGAAAGCCACACACATTTGTTTCATGAGGTTTCTGACAATGGATACCTGTAGATGTTTTGTCACAGGCAATAAATGATACTGAGAGAGTCTGTTATTAGTAAGGGGAGGGAGAGATCGCTCAAGATCAATATAGTCCTCATGATATAATGTCCTGCTATTGTTAAGCCAATATGTGATTAATATTATACATTTATCTGTGAATCGAATTAAGAGTAAAATAATCAGAAGGTGTTCTTTTTGTATTATTGATCAGTACAACAGCAGCAGCATCTTTGTCTTCTTCTGATTAGTTTTTATTTGTTTTAGCATTTCTTTTCTTGTCAAATTTAGAAATGTCTGACTCTTTGGAACAAAAGTTACAGCTGCCATTACTCCTCTTCAACTGACTGCTCTGACCAATAAACAAAAAGTCCCAAGCATGTAACAACAGATGTCTTGTAATCTACTTGGGTGTTCTAGTGTGTCTTTTTAATGTGTCTGACCAAGCTCTTTGCAATGTGAACATCTTTCTAGGCTCCTACGGTAACTGCTGTCTGGGTCACGTTCCCATCATTAAAAAACAAGCGAAGAAAAATGTCAAGAGCTACAGGCTGCAGGAAAGCGACGGTGATTGCAACATCGAAGCTGTAATGTGAGTTTTCTCTCTTTTTTGGGAACATGCTACTTCACCTTTGGCTGCCTGTCCTTCGTCTCATTATTAACTTTATTGTTTCAATTCTCTGTTGTGGATGTACAACAAATTCCTCTGTCATCGATAAATGGAGCATTAAATCACATATTTTCTGATGATCAGACAAAAGAGGTTTTGACTAAGTGGCCTTTGATTTAAGAAAAGTCAAACATGTTTGCATGCTTGCTTATATGTTTGTAGGGGATGTGATAATCCAGCTTTCATGGTAACATGGGTGAAGTTTTACCAATGCTTAAAGAACATGAGGAACTGTTTTTCTTTTATTAAACGGGCAGCTTTTTCATGAAGAAGAAGCAAGGGCAGAAGAAACCAGGAACCGTCTGCACAAATCCAAAAGACCAATGGGTACAGGATCTGATGAAAGCCCTTGATGAAAAACAGGGCAATTAGGTAATACACAAACAAACACAAACACACACAAACACACACACTAAAAATATATATATATGCACACACACACACACACACACACACACGCACACTCATGCGTGCACACACGTACGCCAGCATGCATGTGCGCACACACACACATAGGCACATGCATGCACACACACACACACACACACACACACACACACACACACACACACACACAATATAGTAATAGTCCATTTTTTTTTTGTCCATATAGAAAACAGAAGGAGAGAAGATCAACTTTGGAGAAAGAAGATATTAGGACCAAGGACAACCTCTGGGTCATGTACCTCTTAGTAATCTTCTGTTTTTATGTATATATTAAATATAAGATAATGTGTATATGTACTCTAACATAAACACGCTATATTGCATCACCGGAAAAATCTCTAATCTAAGATAGAGATGTATGAGCCACTGTTTGGCAGCTTGTCATGTAGGATAGTGCTTGTTCGTCGAGAGAGAGAAGGAGAGAGAGACAGAGACAGAGAAAAAGAGAGAGGGGGAGAGAGAAAGAGAGAAAAGAAGAGTTAAAGAAGCAGAGAGAGGATGGGAGAAAGACAGGGTGGGAAAATATGCAAATCCATATGAATTGTCCAAGATAAGAACTTCATAAGTAATATGTTTAATATTCTTTTGTATAATCAAGTATAAGGTATACATGTCTATATCAAATAAACAAATAAAGCACCAATATGAGCAAATGTGATGAGTATTAATGATCTTTATAGTAGGACATAATTCTGCACACTGCTGCCGCTCTGTTAAAATAAACAAACGGAGATACTAAACAAATACCATAAAACGTATATAGCCTACTCTTTGGATACCTTTTAATTATTTTTAACTGTAGATGAAAGAGATATCATGGAAGGAGTTCATACCCTCATAAGAAAACAGTGCCTGCAGAGAAGCCCTTGTATCAATCAAACTCACACAAATTATTTTGGCAAAGAAAAACTAAACCTGAGCTCTCAACTGAATCCCTTGTTTTTGTCCTTTCTACGTGGTTCTAATTGGTCCTTTAAACACCCAGAGATTTGTCCTCCCACATGCTTAGAAATATGATATTAGCTTAGAGCAGGGTTCCCCAATTAGATTTCCAAAAGGGCCAAATTTGGTCAGGCATGCCAAGCCGAGCGCCAACATGTTTGTTGTTTTATGTTTTATCAGTTTTCACTTCTATTGTGATTTTATAATTATTAGCAGTGGTGTTAGGAGTTACATAAGAGAAAAATGAAAAATATTAAATTAGTCCAAAGCCAACTATTTTATTATGAAATGGCCCTGGAGCATATTCTGTGCAAACAGTCAGCAAACAAAAAGTCCAGCAAACACATTGACACACACACACACACACACACATACACACACACACAGCGCCTACGTCTGTCTGGAACACCCAGGCTTTGGATATCTAAGTTCTTCTAAGAGAAGAGACAGAAGGACAAACACAGACAGACAGAGATTTTTAGTTAGGTACTTTTCAAATGTGTTATCAGAATATGCCACATTCGTTTTTTAAACTTTTAAAATATGTGAACCAAATAATATCAAGCTGTTAACGACCAAAAGTGTTTGATTTTAATGTGACAATATAATTAATTAGCTTTTATTTGTGTATTCATTTTTTATTGCTGTGTATTACGTTTTAAATTGTACTAACTAGTTGGATGCCATTTACTTTTATTTAAGCTGTGTAGCATATTTAGTAGGAAACATGCTATTAAATATTAAATGGCTATTTCATTGTAATAATTATTATACCACAAGAAGAGTCTAGATGAGTACACAGAGGCTGTGACGTCATACATCAGCTTCTGTGAGGACTGCTGTGTTCCATCGTGCACCAGGGTGAGTTTCAACAATGACAAGCCCTGGTTCACAGCCAAACTCAGAAGGCTGAGGCGTTCAGGAGTGGGGACAAAGACAGACTTAAAGAAGAAAAGTACAAGTTTAGCAAGGCGGTGAAAGAGGCTAAACAACGGTACTCTGAGAAACTCCAAAACCAGTTCTCAGCTAACGACTCTGCTTCTGTCTGGAGAGGGCTCAAACAGATCACCAGCTACAAGCCCAAAGTATCCCACTCCACCAACGACCGACGCCTAGCCAACGACCTTAACGAGTTCTACTGCCGCTTTGATAGACAAGGGGTCGGTCCTGTAACCATCCCCCTCAACACCTCCCAACAAAGGGTCTTCCCTGATACCATCCCCCATGTCACCTCCCAACAGCCCCAGCTACAGTGCATCACCTCCACCTCCCCCACCTTAAAGGTCCCCCCCTCCATCTCCCCACCCACCTCAGTGACGACTCTCTTCATCAATGAGGAAGACGTCAACAGACTGTTCAGGAGACAAAACCCCAGGAAAGCTTCTGGACCGGATGCTGTCTCCCCATCCAGCTTGAAGCACTGCGCTGACCAGCTGTCTCCAGTGTTCACAGACATTTTTAACACCTCACTGGAGACATGCCACGTGCCAGCCTGCTTCAAGTCCTCAATAATCATTCCTGTTCCTAAGAAGCCAAGGACCACAGGACTTAATGACTTCAGACCCGTCGCCCTGACCTCTGTGGTTATGAAGTCCTTTGAGCACCTTGTGCTTTCTCACCTCAAAGACATCCCCGTCCCGCTCCTGGACCCCCTACAGTTTGCCTACAGAGCCAATAGGTCTGTAGACGATGCAGTCAACCTAGCCCTCCATTACATCCTCCGGCACCTGGACTCCGCAGGAACCTATGCCAGGATCCTGTTTGTGGACTTCAGCTCTGCCTTCAACACCATCATCCCGGCTCTGCCCTCTGCAAGGGCAGACTGCAGCGTGTCATTCGCTCAGCTGAGAAGGTGATTGGCTGCAATCTGCCGCCGCTCCAGGACCTTTACGCCACCAGGACTCTGAAGCGTGCAGGAAAGATTGTGGCTGACCCCTCCCACCCCGGCAACAATCTCTTTGAGCCACTCCCCTCTGGCAGGAGGCTGAGGTCCATCAGGACCAAAAACAGTCCAGTTTTTTCCCCTCCGCCACTAGCCTTATTAACAAGGCCCGGAAACCACCCTGACTCTCTCCACACCCCACCCCTGGCTCTACATGCCACTGTACTTAATCTGCTCTTGTAAATCTAAATTGTGTGTATATATTTATACATATATTTATACTTATTTTGTTTGTTCTGTTTAACCTGCAATAGAGAACGTGACGTGCACCTACATCACCAAGACAAATTCCTTGTATGTTTAAAAAACGTACTTGGCAATAAAGCTTTTCTGATTCTGATCTGATTCTGATTCTGATTCTGAAGATTGAAAAATAGCAAAAAACGATTGCATCTGGTTCACTCACCTATCAGTGAAAGAAGTGAGAGCGACAGGATGAGGCAACCTTTCTGATGTCAGGCTTGTATTCTGTTGTGGCAATCCTGAGGCACTGTCCAAGATGTGAATCTGAGAGTCTGTTTCTGTCCTGGCTCTTGATAGCATTCATTGAAGAAAATGCTGATTCACAGATGTATGTTGAAGGGAACATCGCGAGTAGGAGCATTGCAATATCTCTGGTGTTTTGAAAACGAGCTTGGGGAACCACGTTGATCCAAAAGTCACTCACCAGTGCATCCTTGTGTTGAGCTTTGAACAAATCAGATGTTCCCATCTCCAAGATTTCCATCTGAAGAGCAGCCTCATCTATGGAAGGCACCAGCTTTTTGTCCTCTGCAGTCCACTGGCCGTCAGCTGACACAAAAAACGGCTGTCTTACAAAGAGAAGGATGTCAGCAGAGAGTTTAGGGGAGCTTTCAAATCTTTCCTTGAAGTTTTCTGCCAGCCTGGACACAAAATCCTTCATTACTGGATCTTCCTGCATTTTATTCTTCTCACAATGCTCACACAGACGTGGAAAGTGCAACTTTCTCCCATGAATGTCTCTCTCCAGGAGGTTCAGCTTTGACCGGAAAGCTTCAATCCCCTCATACATGTCAGCAACAGTGTGGTTCTTGCCTTGCAGTCGCAGGTTAAGGTTATTTAGATGAGACATGATGTCACACAAAAAAAGTAACATCTGATATCACCTTGTTGTCAGTTAAAAAGCTCAAAAAGTCGCTGGCTATTTGGCTCTGCAGGCTGGATAAAAATGACACAAGTTCATCACACAGGTCACACACCCTCTCCAACACACAGCCTTTGCTCAGCCAGCGAACATCATTGTGAAACAAAAGATCCTTGTGTTCAGCTGACATTTCCTCGAGTAATGCTCTAAAAAGGCGATGCTGCAGACTAGAGCTCTCACGGACAAAGTTAACTAGTCGAGTCACAGTATCCATGGTCTCTTTCATTTTTCCACACAGTTTTGCGCACAAAACTGACTTGTGCATAATGCAGTGAAATGCCAGGAGTGCTGGGATAACGGCAGAAAGCCTGCTTACCAAGCCCTGGCGGTGCCCCACCATTGACAGAGCCCCGTCTGTAATAACAGAGACAATTTTACTCACATCTAAGCCATTCCTTTCGAAGAACTGTGTCAGCTCGTTGAATATTATATCCCCGGTTGTACGCCCGGGTAGAGAAATCAAACACAGCAGCTCCTCCCGGAATGTCTTCCCATCAAAAACTCACAGACAGTTGTTCGATGTCGGTTCGGTCACAAGACGAGTCTATTGCCAGTGAGAATGCTTCGGTTTTCCTCAAATCTGTGAGTAGGCTGGAAAAACACTCCTCCGCTAAAACTTCGACTCTTCTGGTTGCCGTGTTAGCCGACAGCGGCACTTGCTTCAACAGCTCAACAACTTTTTTTTTATTGGTTCCCCTTGGTTTAAAACTTCGGCAGCCATGTCGATTGCACATTGTTTAATTAACTCTGCATCGGCAAATGGCTTCTTAGCTCTTGCAAGCTTCCAAGAAACGTGTAATGAGGCAGCTGTTGCGCTCTCTTGTGCCGATGTTGTTTTACACATAGTTAAAACCGAGTGCTTGTATGATGTTAACATGCTTGCAATTTTTTGTTTGCGCTAGTCAGAGTTTTCTGGGTAGTTTGCATTAAAACTGGCAGCATGAATAGAGTTAAAATGCCGCTTCAGATTGTCCGCTTTAATTACAGCTACAGTCTGCATGCATATTAAGCATGTGGGCTTATCACTGTTGTGGTCCGGTAAAAAAAAAGCAATATCTCTCAGTCCAGTCAGTTTTAACTGACGGTTCTCCTGGTCTACCTTGCGTATCTTGGTTAATGCCATGTTGGTTGGTTTACTTTTTTTATGAAAGAGGGTTAACTGGCGAGCGGCTGCGGCTACTGTGTGTGTGTGACACTACACTAGGTAGCTAGTCGAGTGGAGACGAGTACGCAAAGCGCGCGAAGCACGTCTTACGTTTGCACGCGGTCAAGTGAAAGGTGTGGGATAATTTCAAAACAAAGCAGAGCCGCGAATATTAAATTCATGTTTATTATAACAAGTGAATGCCAATCCTGTCAGTGTGGGCCAGACATTTGGCTCTTGCGGGCCAGATCTGGCCCGCGGGCCGCTTATTGGGGTTGGCTGGCTTAGAGGATCCATCTCATGAAGTTCAATCTTGCGTCTCTTATCTTCTCTAACCTTTGTGCAACCTTTTGAGCAACCTATGTGTTGCACTTAGTGCGTACGAGCGTCACAAATGCTTTTGAGAATATGTTAATATTAATGATAAAACAGCTAATAACAACATTCAAGTTAAACAAGTTAAATTGCATGGGTTTAACCAGCTGAAAATCAAAAATGCTTAAATAATTTGTTAAATTCATACAATCTTATAAAATGTATATATTTTTCTCACTGTACACAACGCATTGTTTTAAAGATGTGCATTGTTTTAAAGTTTTAATGTTTTAAATATTAGGATAAAATAATAGTTTCTCTAATATGGTGGACTGTTTGAAAAGGAAATTCCCCATGCGCAACATGTTTTGCAATCACTAGAACACCCTGCAGACTTGAACTTCTTCCAGGAAGAGAACAACTGTCTAACACTTCTCAGACCTTGTGGGAACCATACACGTACAGACAACTTTCAACTTGTCTTTGCCACCATCCCTTTCCCGATCACTTAAAAAAGAATGCACGTATGAGCCATTGTGATAACTGCTGACTTAAGGGAATTTGGGAACTTTTGTTTTTGATGAAAGGATTCTGCAGTAAGTCAATTTGAAGGTTCTCAAATTGACATTTTCCACTTTGTTCTGTAGTTGTTTATCTTTTCATCTTTGTACCTGCTTATTTTGAGAGCTCAAATCGTTAATACAATTTTTGCTTTTTACTTTTGAATAAAAGCATTCCAATCATAAAGGCCTAATTGAATGAATATGATTAAAGGAATGTGATTTATTTTTTCTGATTATTACTTTTCACATATTCTCAACTAGGCAAAATGCGTTGCAATAGTTGCAATTAGCTCTGTAATTGTCTGCATGGGTTGCAGATTTGATGGCTTGTTGCACGTTGCACTGCTAATTGTTGAAATAAATCATAATAAATTCTCAGAATCAGAACCCCCCCCCCCCCCCCCCTCCTACAAAGAAATTAATAAATGGACGAAAGAAAGACCTTAAATGACAAGGGGAAGGAGAAGAGAGGTGGTCTTTGGGATTTGAGCGTTCCTCAGTATATTTTCTAATTCATTTTAAGATCATTATCTATGATTGAGTCCTGACTCAATCCGAAATTGCAACTTTGGCAGCAAAACTCTGCAAAACCTGTTGGCAATTATAGCACAACAACTAGTAAGGGGGAGTTGTAACAGCTATAAATCCAGAACATTAATCCTGTGGATTGCATAAAGCCAACGAGATACTTCTGGAATGTTGCTCAACATTTAACGAAAACACAAAGACCATAAGACGATTGAGCAAGAGGAGGCGCAACGAACCAAAAATGAAAGGTTGTAGAAATAAGGTCAGGACTTTATTTGGCAGGACTTCTCTCCACAGAGAGTATATGTATTTATTTTGTGATAACAACACACATGTATAGGGGTTCAGAATGGCAAAAGCACAAATCCAACTGATTTACATAAAAAGAGTTTATCTAGAAACTGCCACAGACACATTACTGGTGGTGAAACAAGAACCGGTTAATCAAGGGAAAGTTATGTGTGAATAATTTGCCAAGATTGGTGGTCTATTATGACAAAAAGAGCCAGCCCAATATGACTGTTTTTGTACTGTTTTTAATATTTATTTCACTGTCATTACTATTCAACAATATGATAATATGGATAATACATTTTATTTTGGTTGAATGTGTCAAAGAAGAGGAAAAAGCTGGAATCGGTAGCTTCTCCTGTGTCACCATTGTCAGTCAACACTGAAATCCTGCTGCCTGTACGTGAATGCGTAAAGGATCGCTTATTTGTGGAGTTCTCTCTCCTGATTGGGTAAAGTAGTAATGGGACTGCAGAAACATACGTTTTCTGTTTACGTCAGAGTGGAGAGACTGGGAGACCCATGTTACTGACCAAATACTCTGTATCAGTGATGGCTGTCGGAATATAGAGCTATTTAAAACGTAATTTAACAATATATATCGCTTACATCTGCTTTAATACTGGCACTGTTTTTATTTTATGTTGAAGGATCCTTGCTAACAGTGTGATCTTATGCCCCCTGGTGGCTGGATCATAGGGTTAGTCTTAGTAATAGGATTACAGAGGGTTGTTTTAGTACAAGGTTTAGGGTCAGTAACAGTGTAAGGGTTAGTAAATGGGTTAGGGTATTAGGGTAAGAGTTACACACACACACACACACACACACACACACACACACACACACACACACACACACACACACACACACACACACACACACACACACACACACACACACACACACACACAGCCATTAACTCACATTAATTCAAAGTTACCCTAGGCTAAGTAACGGAGTTGGGTTAGCAATAGGATTTAAGGGTTAGTGTTAGTAATAGGGTTGGGTTATTAAATGGTTTAAGGGTTAATGTTAGGAATAGGGTTGGGTTAGTAATAGGGTTAGCATAAGACAACAGAAATACAATTGAGACATTTTTATTATAAATAAATATTTACAACAAAAAACATGAGCTAATACCAATACCATAACGAATTCATTTGAAAATATTTATGATTTATGATTCCACTAAAGTAAAAAAAGAAAATAACACACAGGCATCACTATTTCTTTTTAGTACACTGTATTTAAGGGGAGTGAAATTTACAATGTGCTTATTTGTGCAAATGATAAGCTTAAATATTAACAAAAATTGTATGACACTTCATAATTGATGACATGCATATAATGCACACAGTTATTGCAAACAGGTTGTACATTAATAAATATGAGGACCTAATTCAATAAAGACATTGCCGGAATTTTGTGTTGAAGACTGTTATTGACTGTTGCTGCTCCTGATTCTACAATGTTCTCGGTAACTAAAGTTTACCATCTGATGTTGCATTAAAAAAATATACATATTATTGGGGCTAGTTCTTTACCTGTCCTGCAGTGTATTTTCCAAGTACATTCATTGGATGAAGAATTAAAGCTCCAAAAATGTATTTCCGATGAGAGTCAAACTCCATCTCCTCCATATCATCATATTCTTGTAAATACGTAAAACTCAACCTTTTCTTTTCTTTACTGGAAACGGACAGTAGACTGAGGTAGAAATCCATTCCCGCTTACATCACGTCATCATTTTCAAAATGCACCACAATGACCTGAGCGAGTGAGTGGATGCAAGCTCATGTGCAAAGACTGTGAATTCACATGCATTAGGTGCAGGGGCACTGCCAAAGGCAAGTCCATCCTATGGCCACAGTGAAGCTCACAGTATGACACATACAGGAGACGGATGATAGTGTTGGTCTACAGCTCCTGTGGCCCAGCGCTTCGAAGCTCCGTACTCCCCGGGGCGAAGCGCCGTAACGTAACCCAAGGCCTCCAGCGACCTGCGCTTCTGGACCTGGTGCAGCAGGATCCTGTAGGTCCCAGTCAGTGGGCTCCGGGCATCCGTGCACGGATTGTTCCGGAGGTGGACGGCAAAGATGCCCAAATCAGACAGGAGACCTTTCACCTCCTGCTCCTCCACGCCCAGGTCCTGTGAGACCTGGGCAAAGTGAGCGGGTGCCAGGGGAAGGGTGGCATACTCCCGCGGGTTCTCGATGCCACCCAGCCAGCGGCTGGCGATCACCTGGGAGAGAGAGGTGCGGTCTATGGCGACGGGCCGCAGCAGGCCCTTGATGATCTGCTGACACTGTTCGGGGACGTAGGTGGGGATAGTGTAAGAGCCCTGGAGGATGCAGCGCTTCAGCCTGCCCATGCTGGTCCCCAGGAATGGCATGGTGGACGTCACCATGAAGAAGAGCAGGATACCCAAGGCCCAGATGTCCGAGTAGCGGCCAATGTAGCCGTGATCCTTAAACAGCTCGGGGGCAGCGTAAGGGGGTGAGCCGCAGAAGGTGGTGAGGACCTGGTTGGGGTCGCTCTGGACGCTGAAGCCAAAGTCGCCCACTTTGATGCAGTAGCTGGTGGTGTAGAAGATGTTATCCGCTTTGAGATCTCGGTGGACAATATTATTGTCGTGCTAAAAAAAAACAAATTTGGAAAATTAACCCCCCAAAAATGGACTGGGAACTCAATATATAATTGACTTTAACTACAGAGGATTGCAATACAAAGTGCACATGATTGCTACAAAACATAATCTGTAATGGACTTCATATTGTCATCTACTTGATCAAATACATAACGTATGTCCTCTTCCGCTGTGAGTTTGAAATGAGACACACTTCCCCGACTAGCACAGCACTCACCATGTACTTGACCGCAGATATGACCTGAGCGAAAACCTTCTTGGACTCCATGTCGGTGAGCCTGCCCCTGACAGTGAGTCTGGTGAACAGGTCTCCACCGCTGCCGTACTCCATCACCAGGTACAGCTTCCGGCTGGACTCCATCACCTCGTAGAGCCGCACGATGTTGGGGTGGCACAGGGACTCCATGCAGCTGATCTCAGAGGAAAACATGGACTGGCTCTTCTTGGCCAGCCGCATCTTGTCCAAGACTTTGATGGCTACCCTCTCTTAGAAGAGAAGGAGAGTGGGAGAGAGTCAGTGGGATTGAGAGTGGACTACTAAACAAAAGGATGGATGGATATATGGATGGATGGACTGGAATGGATGGATGGATGGACTGGATAAGCAGAAAAGGGTAAGCAATAGCAGATACGATAGTGTGGCAATATGGTGCTCCACTCACAGCTGAAAGGTTCTGGTTTCAATCCCCAATGTCTGTAATCTACCCATAGCCATCCTTGGGCAATATGCCTAATAATGTTGTTTATTCACTTTAAGCAATTTAGGAAAAAAGTCCCAAAAGTGGCTAAATCATAAATAGTAGTAGCAGTTGATCAAGCGTAACAAAATATGAGGACAAGTCTTGATGCTACCTAACGAGAAGAGGAAGTTTGTGTTCCATGCCAACACAAACATGAGGAATTAGTATGTAGTATGTAGTATGTGACACAACAGACTAATTCACTCACACTTTGTATTTCATTATGTTGATTATATTGATGTAAGGTATGTTACAAAACATGGTAGGAACTTTGTTCAGGGGTGGTTCTGCTGGATCTGGAGTCAACTTTTGTGTAGTAAGACCCTATTATACATCCATGAGTAAGGCTAGCTAAACAAAAACCATCTGGCTAAACAAAACGTAAAACCATATGAATAAGGTGTATCTATCTATCTATCTATCTATCTATCTATCTATCTATCTATCTATCTATCTATCTATCTATCTATCTATCAAAAGTGACTGACAGACTGAACAGTTGAATGAATTAAACAATGAATTTCTGATTTAAAAAAATACAATCTGTATAAACATTCCTTTTCCCTCACCTTGGGTCAGGGCATGGATGCCCAGTCTGACGTAGGAGAAGTTTCCCTGTCCTATCTCTCCTCGCAGCTCGTAGAAACCCACCCTGCGTTCCAGTAACAGGTCATTGCCCACCCGCTCGTTGTGGGTCATGTCATAGACCATCCTCTCGAAGGGTGACTTCATCCTTCTCTCTGCCTCGGTCAGCCCTGGGTAGGCTGCGGCTGGTAAGGCTTTGGTTGCCATCGCCTCTGGCAGGGCACCATTATCTTCTGATTTTTTGCTTGGTCTGCCTGGAGGCCATCTTGCTTTAATTGCCAAAAATAAATACAAACTGAAATAAAATCATTAACAAAAAATACTTTATAAGCATATTGTAAAAATCGCTTACATTTCTTATTTTTTTCATTATTTAATATTTAAACAATATATGATAAACTATGCCAGAACAACATGTGTAGAGCACGGGGTATCAGGATTTATCAATGGGACACATGGCCATGCGATTGGCCTCCGGTAATCCCAGCATGCACTTCACCTGTCCTCCTGTGTAAAAAGGTATACCTGTTTTGAACATAACCATAAGCTGTGTGTTTTAGACCTATAGTTTTATGTATGAATATCTGTACTGTAGACGACGATCAGGCATTGAACATTGGAAACATGCGAAAAGGTTATTACTTATTTTTGCATCTTACATGGTTAAATTTAAACACTCGTAATAATACAAATGCATAGTATGCATACTTCTAATGAAGTACGTTCTACTCCTTAGGAATCCATTGTTGGATGTGTTCTCAAGAGAATGCCGTGTTACAAGATCAATGCATCCATTTTGTCATTTGGACTCAATACTTGTGTTTGCCTATCAACTAGACACCACCATAACAAAATAGCACCATGTTGACTAGTGAAGGTTGAACACAATCGACACAATCGAATTGCAATGAGAGTAAACTTTGAGAACATGTGTATCCTGACATCTTGTCAACCAAGGACACAAATAAGATGTCAACGCCCACTGCTGGTTAGGATTAAAGTTACGCTTTTAGTCACAGCTTTAGTAGGTTCATTCTGCACCCGGGACGCTATTTATAAACACACTAAGAGGCCTAAAAGTTATATAACTGGTATAGCAGTTGATTATAACAGCTTTTATCTTTTCGTTAGAAATGCAACAAAGTAGAGAGCTTTGAGATAGGCCTACATGTAATGTACAATGGGGTTAACCTGAATGCGCTCAAGCTAAAAAAGAAAAGAAAAAGGAAACAACAAATGATCAGGGACTTAATAAATGTAATTATGTAACAGTTAAAATGCAAGTGATTCATTAGATAGTTTAAGCTGATAGGCTCAGACTTAATAGTAAATAATTTGCACTATGAAGAGCCATTGATATAGGCCTAGCCTATTCATTATCAATAAAACAAATAGGCCTAATGTATGATGATGTGAATCTAGACAGCAAAGTAAGTAAAATAAATACATACACTGAAATACTGAAATACTCAGCAAACATAAAAATGTCTGCTTGTACAAAGGTTTTTTTGCAAATAGAAAAATACAGATAGTGCTAAATAACGGATATTGGAATAACTTACCAGGGCACTGAAACGATTTGTCTCTCACACAGGCTCGTGTTGACTAGGGCAGAAGGATTGAATGAAGACTATACTCTCCTCAAAGCACCCCTGACAATCCTATTACCACAATGTATTAATATCCATGAGGTTGACTGAATGCTGACAGAGACAGAGAAAAAGATAATAAAAATAATAACCAAAAGCAATCTTAGTCTAATCTTCAGATCAGCAAGATATAATAGAGGTGGAACAACATTTGGATAAATGTCAAAATATCCATAAGTAGGCTATTCAATATTGTGCTATAGGCTTTATTGGAGACATGTATCTTCTTGATATATTACAAATATGAATACAAATAATGTCATAAGATTCGACTACTAAGTGAAATAAACGACCTTATTTAACATTGGATCCAAATTGTTGTATTTCCTCAACGTTTCGCAACGTATATGTATTGAACCTAACTCGGTGGCAGAAGTAGAATTATGTGATTGGCATTGAACTACAGCCAATCGTGAAGTTCTGATTGGTAATTTCACCAATTGTCAGCGAGGGATAGTTGGCGGGAGTCGAGGAGGCGGGTATTTTACGCCCTCGGTTAACGAATCAAAAGCACACATCTAGGTGACCATAATAGCACATGCTAGCACGTCGTGTTGTGATATGTAAGAAGTCTTAATATTTTGTAAACAGTTGTTTGTTGAAGGTCCAGATCATGGCAACAACGGTGGCAACACCTGTCACGCCAACAGAATCCGACCCAGGCCGGAGCGTTAGTGAAGAAGAAAGCCGAGGGAATGAGGCAGATGAGGAAAGCCAACAAACTGGGCCCGTGGCAAGTGTTACGCACAATCGTGTCTCTAAACTCCCTTTGGCTCGCATCAAGGCACTGATGAAAGCAGACCCCGATGTGTCACTTGCAAGTCAAGAGTCTGTATTCATAATTGCGAAGGCCACGGTAGGTTACGAGTAAAATTACATATGAATAGTAAGAATGCGGCATGTTTATGGTTTTGGCTTTACATTTACATTGAGCTTCGATGAACTGCATATTGGCATTCTGCATATTCGGGTCAGTTACATCACCGACTGTCATTTGTCACAGCGCATGTGTGCACACATGTGTAAAAGTAGTGTAAAAGTGACCGTTGTATTCAATAAGCCAGCTGACTGTGCGCTTCTGGTCTTGACCCACAGGAATTGTTTGTTGAGATGATTGCCAAGGATTCCCTAGTGTATGCCCAACAAGGAAAGAGGAAAACTTTGCAGAGGAAAGATTTGGGTAAGTGTTCTAAGAAGATAACCCAATCCCACCGTGTATATTGCACCCCCTCTAACTAATGTCTAAACTATGTCGTCCAGGTGATGTCCTGTATATAAGAAAAGGGCATTTCCATTTCCCATCCCTCAAAGTTTTGAAGGGAAAGCCTTCTATATTGACCTGGGTTGCATTCGGATAGTCAAAAAAAGTAATACTTTATTACTACTTTAGGAATTGAAATATAAAAAGGAATATAGGCTACCAGTCTCACAAAAGGGAAACTAAATAGTTGTCACATTGATAATGTTGCTCACGCTCACACTCCTCTCCACTCATTTATGAACATGGATCCCAATAAGTATGATTGTATGAAAATAATTGTCGGTCATGTTTATAGCTTGTTTTCGTGAATTGACGAATGGTGCGTCGTTTAAGGTACCTGCCGCAAGGAATTGTGGGACGGCATTATCTCCTTTCCTTTCGAAAAGAAAATGAGATAGGAGAGGAAGCGTTACAATTACCTTTACTTAGCATGAAATAAATTTGAACAGCTCTTATCATGGCTGCCATGATTAAATACTTCTGGGTCATTCCAGTCAGTTAGGAACCTTCTTACGCAAAAAAGACTACCTGACCACAGCCATGGCCTGTTTTCATTTTTCTCTTTTGTTTCTATTCTACAGACAATGCGATAGAGGCCATAGACGAGTTTGCTTTTCTTGAAGGTAAGTTTAAAATATCCAGTATTCGTTGTTGTGTAGTCATAATTTAGTTGGCTCATTTAAGGGGAAACAACATCTATGTTTATGTTTTAGGCAGGGAGGGATGACGTGGTATGAGTCAAATATTTACAAAAGTAAACAAGTTAAGTCTTTATCATTATAAAGTCAATCATCATTTACAAAGTATATTTGCAATTTCGTGTAAGGGAAATATGGATGTTTTTGCTATTCATTGTTTAAGTCAAGAACATGAAAAGCACCATCTCCACCCTTTTTGCTTTTCAAGGGTTTGGTCTAGGGTTAGTAATACGCTTGTCAATAAGGTTATTAGGGTTAGTTTAGTGTTAGGGTAAGGGTTTTAGCAAACATCTTCACCCAGTTTTAGGGTTTGCTTTTTGGGTGATTGAGTAAATTATGGTTATTAATGTATATAATTCTTCTTGTAACCTTTTTGTGTCTTGTCTTTCTTGAAGGTACATTGGACTGATTGTTTCGTCTAAACGGCACACATACCAGAGACATTTTCCATTTGAAACCTGCTGGTAATTTTTTCTAAACCTCATTTGTAAATGCCATTGTTCCATCAATTGTTTTCCTTACGAAACAAAACCTTTGTTGTGCTTAGTGATGTATTATACATTGTCATCTGCTTTTATGTTGTTGTAAATAGGTTTATTGTAAAATAGTCCCTATAAAACATAAGTAACTTTTTTGCCAGTTTGATTATTTGTATTGTGAAGTAACTATTCAACTATTTTAATAAAATTGTCATGTTTTCTATTGCATTTGTCTTTGAAGTTGCAAATCCATAAAGGATCTTACTGGGTCATGTAGGAATTTGATGCGTTCCTTGATAAATAAGGGATCAAATTAGTATTTTTTTTTTTTAAATAGCTTTGTCCATACAAATCTAGTTGTGAAACTGTTATAGATCTCCTGAAAGCTGATATTAACTAAACATCTTTAAGTAAAAATTATATTGTCTCTTATTTAATCTTGACAGAATACTGGCGTAAAATGTTTTAAATAATCATAATCACTGGTGTGCCGTTTGAGATTTAACAATTTTCATAAATTGCTTCAGTGTTTGGCTTCAGTGCCACCATGTGGCCATGGTGAGGTAATATGTTTAGTCTGGGAATGTTATGGTTTAGGTTATAACAAGAGTCGACTATTAGCAGCTTTATGTTACCAAAATCACACCACATCAGAGGGCTAGACCCAATACTCCATTGTTATACTGTGATGTATTTAGTTGTCTGGAAGAATTATTACCCCTCATAGCTGGATAGGCTTAGTTTTTGCTTTTACAAATAAAGACAATACTTAATCTGAAATTTAAAACATCTAGTTTGCTATTGTGTATATGATCAAGATCTACCAAATGCAACAACCAAATGAGCTGCGTGTATAATGGGTATTGGCTGAATTGTCATGCTGGTTTGCCTGTGCCAAAGCAAAGGTTTTGCGATTAGTTAAGTTGTCGAAAAGTAGACTGATTGTTTCTTCTGCAAGCCAGGTGCAATTGGCTGAATGCCATGGTGCATTATTTATGACCTTGAAGAAACCACATCAACCCTTTGAGTTTACGCAAATGTCTCAGAATTTCCCCTTGATGGAGACTTGTGTATAGTTGTTTCTGGCAGATGTTCTTTAAACACATGTCCATCAGAGGTGTGTTGTTTCTCACTCAAACCACAGTCAAGACCCCGGAGTTTCTTTCGTTGTTTTGCAATTTGGATTTTCAAAATAAATGTATTTCTATCTTTAAGCTGGGTCTTTGTGGTTCTCTAATGAAATGAGAGCTGGGAGAAGCACAGATGTTTGATTCCAAGAGTACACCAGTCAACTCCCAGCAGAAGAATGCTTGACTGGCACAGAGGAACATGGAATACCTCTCCTCTCTAATAAAATATAATCACATGCTGCTGAGATGGACATCGCTTCATTCCCACAGTCAATATAAACATTCAGTTTGGGAAATCCCAAGTTGAAGAGAGGTTTTCTCCCTCCTATTGGCCAGACCGATAACCATAAATCAGGACCTGCCTAGATTGATGGCTCTCGTTTGTGCTTCTGAAAGCATAGTATGCTTAAATAATAGTGTGTGGCTCTATGCCTATGCCTTGAATGTGTCCAAATGGTGTGTTACAGAATCAGAATACGTTTCTAACAAGAGACATGCATTCAGGCTCACCTTTGTTTTTTTATAGAGTTGGCACATGACATCACAATTATTTGGTCAATTATTTTATTATTTTAAAGTAATTTGCCATTGTTCCTATTTTCCAACGCATAATGTCTCAGAACAGAACATCTTCAAAATGAGTGGACGAAAATCTATAAAACATAAACTCCACACTGCGTGCTCTGCGTCTTGTCTACTTAATTACCTTTCTCATCTCTTACCCCCCCCCCCCCCCCCCCCCCCCCCCACGGCCTCATCTGGACATCCAGATGACCCCCATCCTGGGCCAGCAGACCAGCAGACAGAGCCCTGCACTCCCAACATCTCCAGAAGGCCTTGGCATCATGGAGAAGACCACCTTTCATCCTATGAATGAATGACACTCACAAACTTCCATAAACATGCATACACACACACTCATACACACAAATCCTTTTCTTTGCCCCTGCTGCTTATTTTCTGAACGGCCTGTGAAATACTTGCAATGGAAGACTATACTTTAACAAGATGTTTCTTAATCGCTGAAGAGATACGCAGGAAATGTATTTGGCTCAAGAGCAGACCTGCGGTCATGTGCAAGGTATGTTTATGCAGCTGAGGGATTCCAACCTGATTTCTTAAGGGTCAAATTCCAACACTGAATACCCCTCAACCCTGACACACACGCGCACAAACACACACACACACACACACACACTTTCATCGCAACCTCACCCCCTTAGTACACTGGCTGCATATTTTCGCTTCCAGTGGTCAGGTATGTAAGTCTATGCCCGTACATACAGCCGAGTCACATAGCGGATTACAGTGAAGCATTGTCTTACAAATATTGAAGGTTTTCCACCAAATATCCAACCATTACCCAAGCATGATATTCCCCAAAGGTAAAATATATGCTTTGTTAGTGTCTGTGCACCTGTCTCGCTTTGGGTAGTTCCAATAGCGGTTCGCTTATATTATGTGTTTCACAATTGGTACAGCTTTTACATAAAATACGACCAAATTTATAAGGAATGGAAAATGCAGTTTATGGTTAGTAAGGCTTATTTCAATATACAGATATGTTTGACAAATAGCTTCCAATAAGTAGGTAGAGTATATCCAATAATGAACAGGAATTCTGACAATGTCATCATTTGCAGGTTAGTGCAAGACAGTTAAAGCCTGTGGTGAACCAATGGCTTTATGCCTTGTTATTGCATTAATCTTTTTATATGCAAAATAAGATCTTTTAATTAATAACTTTTATTATTTATTAAATGTAATGATTCCGTTTAAAAGACATGCATTTAACATTACAACACATAATTTATTCTGTTATTACACTGTTATTCTGTGTTGGGTAATCCAATCCAGTTTTTTTCAGAAGAGTTTAGCATACTTTTTGGAAACTCCAGCAAAGATCTAAAAGGAGAACATTACTACTTCGGGTGTGATTTGTGTCAAACCTGCCTAAAGTTAGAAAATTGGGAGCGCATCGACTCAGGAATGCAATCTGTGGTTAAAGATGAAAGAGAGACAAGGGGTAGAATGAAAACAATCGTACAAATCTCTTTCCACGCCACAATCCTTTGTTGGAGACACCTATTAAAATACACACCCCTCGCTCTAGGCTGCGCTGGGAATGAACATTGTTTAAGCCTTGAGAAAAAAGTATGCAAAGGGGAATGACATATTATATTAGGATTCCATTTTTATGACATATTATTTTATTATCATAGGTGCTCGTTTTATAGATGAGTTGCCCAGACAAGCATATGCGACCAAATGACAGCTAAAAGGAGACAGAGGAAAGAGCAGAGAGAAAGTGGCAAAGAAGATGGGGGTGAAAAGGGGGAAAAGGTAAAGGAGGTATAGAAGCGATAATGACATTGAAGTGGTAGTGGGGAGGGAGTGGGCGAGAGAGAGCGAGAGACACTGAGACTGAGGCAGAGTGGCAGTGAGGGAGAGAGTCAGTGAGAGAGTGAGTTGGTAAGGGAGGGAGGGAGGGAGGGAGGAATGAAAAGAGGGAGGGAGTGCTATAAGAGAGGCAGCCATAGAGGAAGAGATGACAGTAGATTATCCTCATTCCCTGTCTTCTCATCTTCTCTGCCAGCCTCTATCATGTTTGTGCTGCAGGCGTTGACTGTTATCTCTCTGACTGTTGTTCTGCTATCGTCCGTCGAAGGTAGGACACAGTCGCACGCATTACGTGTGTGTGTATGTTTTCTGTGTGTGTGTGCTGTTTTCCATGTGTGAGTGTGTGCATGCATGCATGTGTGTGTGTGTGTGTGTGTGTGTGTATGAATGTGTGTGCACATGGATGCACGCTGCAGGTGGGCCGTGTAGCAGCAGAGTGATGGCGAAGTGAAAAGAGGAAGGTGAGAGAGAGAGGGAGAGTGAGAGGAGAGAGAGGGTAAGCGAGAGGAGGGGGTATAGCAACATCCTCATAGCCAGGAAGAGATGGATGTAAACAGTGAGCAAGAATTAGAAATGAACAGAAATCAAGCGCTGTACGACGGTCATGTACTGTGATGTGTATGAGCTTCTGTAGCATTCTGTACTGTGGTGTAGGAAATGTGTTGCCAAATGTCTA
This sequence comes from Lota lota, assembly GCA_026745465.1. Classification (NCBI taxonomy): domain Eukaryota; kingdom Metazoa; phylum Chordata; class Actinopteri; order Gadiformes; family Lotidae; genus Lota; species Lota lota. The sequence continues at coordinate 229,532 of JACYXH010000685.1, read as the reverse complement.
AGCCGTGGTTGGTCCTTTTAAAAAAGGGTTGTTAGTCTTTCCAGTCCTGCAGCTTTGTTTTGTTTACAACACTGTTGGAAGAAAAGCTGAGTGATCTCTCTCTCTCTCTCTCTCTCTCTCTCTCTCTCTCTCTCTCTCTCTCTCTCTTGCTCTCTCTCGCTCTCTCCTCTTTCTCCCGCTGGCGTGGCAGCATGTTTTGCAAAATGATGGGATGTGGTTCTAATTCCTCTGACATGTGTTCCTGTGTGTGTAGTTTGTGACAGAGAGAGAAAGAGCACATCTGTGTGTGTGTGTGTGTGTGTGTGTGTGTGTGTGTGTGTGTGTGTGTGTGTGTGTGTGTGTGTGTTTGTCCAGGAGGTTTGCTGTGAACAAAAGCTACAAAAACAGGCCTTGGTTACCTGTGTTACTAGCAGAATACTGACTTCAGCAGTTTCGGTTAAATAACTGGAGCGACATAATGACATATAACATGACATTATATCACTTTGTTCTGTCTGTAAAGAACAACGTGAAATTGTGTTTTCTGTATTTTCTGTTCCCTAAAAAGATATGAACGAACATTGATGACGTTACAAGGCAACACCACCCCTATAGAAGATCACACAGTACAGTAGAGTAGCAATACATTTAGCTGAGCATGCTAGGACCAGTTCACTGTATTTTTCACTCTAATCTCTTTCTCTCTCCATCTCTCCCTCTTATCAGGATCTGTGTACACCCACTGATCCCTCATGTGGGTTTTTTGTTCGTGTTTGTTTTCCATAACTCTGCACACACCTACCCTCCCAAAGGGAGAGACTCAATGTCTCTGTCCCCTGTCTAACCCCCAATCACTGACTCACTGTCTCTGTCCCCCCCCCCCCCCCCCCAAATCATTGACTCTGTCTCTGTCCCCCCACACACACACAATCACTGACTCTCTTGTCTCTGTCTCTGTCCCCCTCCCCCCCCCCCCCCCCCCCCCCCCCCCCCCGTGGCAGGTAAAGGGGTGCAGATGCAGCGGGACGTCCAGTGCTGCATGCTCTACTCGCAGGGCAAGGTACGCACCAAGGACGTGCTCCGCTTCGAGGTGCAGACGGACGGGCCCGACTGCAGCATACAGGCCATCATGCAAGTATTCCAACAATTCCCCCCCCCCCCCCCCCCCTTCCTCACCCCCCTCCCTCCCACACGCTCCTCCCGCTCCCGCAGCGCACGCTCAAGTCGTGCACGCATAGGGAGAAAATAGGCCTCTAGTTAAGGGTGGGGGGTGCAGAGCTGGGCTCTTCACATGCATTGTAGTCTGTCCAGGACATGTCGTTATCATGGCACTGCGCTTAAATGTAATTGCCTGGGAAGTGAGGAGGGAAATATGCAGGGATAACAAGCCATCGTGAAAAATATATATAAAATAAGGACAATTACCTTTTAAAGCCAGCTGAACTTTGCTGCTTTGATTCAGTCTGTCAGAACAGCAGGGTTGAATTAAGGAAGGAAAAAAACAACAACGGGCTGCCTTGCATTACATGAGCTTGTCAGTGGAGACAATCTGATTTTGGCCCAGTATGAGAACCTCAATGTCAATGTGTTTCTCTGGGTTATAACAAAGGGGTTACCATTAAATGTAGGCTGTGTTAGACTCTCTTGTGCTGCTTCCCTGCTGTGAACCTCTGCTAGTTCCAATGTAGCACCAGCCTCTACCTGGCAGCATGTTTTACAAAATGATGGGATGTGGTTCTAATTCCTCTGACAGTCTTCTGTGTTCTGGTTTCACCGAGGTGCCATAACACAGCCCAGCAACCAACCAACAAGCCCTCCTCAATGATTCAGAGTTCACAGCATTGGAAGATGAATTCCTCTCTGAGAGACTTGACTAGTTGTGTTTTAAAGAGAAAAACACTGTCCCTGATTGATGCACAACAAGCTCATCCGACTCATTGAAACCCCCCCCAAAAAAATGTGATCCGGTGGATCAGATTGTCCTATAGTGTCAGCAGCGGTGCATGACTGGACGTGCAGTGCGTTACTGGATGTGTCTCCCTCTGCTTGATTGATAGTCTATACACCAAGAAGGCTGTGAAGTGCGCGGACCCCAGCGACCGCAAGGTGAAGAGGCTGCTAAGGAAGCTCCTTCAGAGACAGAGAAGCAAGGCTCGCAGAACCATGTGGCTCATCCCTCACGACAACCTGCCCGTCATGGCAGAGGTAGGGTCCTTTTATGTATGTACTATATGATGATGTCTCGTGTATTCATAATGGGACTGCGGAGGGAACTGAGCAAGGTTATTTCATCCAGTATGATGCATTTTTTGGCATTGGGGTGCATTTGTACATTGATTGTCCCTGACAAATAATGAAATAACTTAACTAATATGCTGGTCAATATTTATGTACAAATATATGTGATGTCATCAATATGATGTCAATATTGATGTCATCAATATTATGTCCATATACGACTGTAATTGTAACACACTGTTTGTTACTAAATGCATAAATCAATGTATTGGGTTTCTGTGTATTTTAAACATTTTGTGCTTTACATTGGTGGTTGTTAAAACCATGAGAAAATGAAAGACAGAAACAGAGAGATTTACTGCATACAAAGTAATTCCACTTGATATTTATGGACTTCTTTATGGTTTTATTAGAACAAGAAGAATAACTGGGCGACTTTCGATGTAGAATGAAAGGAAATAAGAGAACCTTCATCGTTATAGGTAAGATTCCACTTTTACTCTGAAATCTGTATACACTGATAAAAAAATTGTTTGAGGGTGTGTGATTTTCATCTATGTGTATGTTTCCTTGCGTACAGTGGCTGAACATAAACATGTGCCTTTATAATATAGGCCTAATTAAATATTCCACCCACTGAAATCATGTAAATAGGACGTGTAAATGAGTGTGTTACAGACGTACCTCTTCTTCACAGGCCAAGTAAACCTTTCCACGACTGGTAGCCTGGCTGCGTCTTGGGGACTCCCCTGTTGTCTTGTGTGTGTGTGTGTGTGTGTGTGTCTCTCTCTACCTTTACCCCTTCAGACCCGGGCAGCAGTAGGCCTACATAGTAGCTATTATCGCTTCAGATAGATTTAACAACAAAAAGCTAACACAATATAATAAAGCAATTCCACAAAGTTAACTCTGAATACATAGTTTGAACTGCTTCAAATAGTATGTGCTTTCTTCGGCAGATAAGCGAACCTACATTGCCACTATCATGTTGAAAATATACAAAACATATCATACGTACTAGTGCTATATTGCCCTGATCTGCCTGAAGGTGTCTAGTCTACTGCTATTATAACATCTACTAGTGGCTATATTGTTTTGTATATGGGCTAGAACCATAAAGCACGGCAGAAAAATCACCTATTTTTATTAATGGGACTGCTATATTTAACAGCAGACGTGTTACAATAGCCTACTATAGGAGTGACAAAAAACGTCCATTATAAAAATGAGACGTTCAGTGCTAGTAGTTATGTATAGCAGTGAGATACATGCTTACTTGTGTGACTCGTACATCTTTAGCAATTTGTAAGAGAAACCATACTCAGTAGAGTAAATTGGCGTTTGTCGAGGGTGTGAAAAACATCGGGAACGTCTTTCTAATATTGGCTTGCGTTTTTGCACAATCCACGTGTCAATTGTGTGAACTCGCCACTGTCATGTTTCGGTCATGGCTGTAAAATAAAATAAAAATACTAAAAACGGCAGGTACGAAGCAATAAAGTATCATACGTGTTCTTTCTTCCTGGATTCACCTCGATTGCCAGTATCACGCGAAATGAAAAAGTGTTCCCGATCTTTTTGCCCACTCTGTTGCCATTACAGACTGTTATATGAATAAATACCTGGTCTCAGTATGTCTTTGTAAAGGGCGCCAGCTGGCGTCCCTGAGAGGTGTCGATATGTATCTGCGGATCGAGATTGTTTTTGACACTGACTGTTTATCTTACCGTAACTATGCCAAAGTATTTGCCAAGTATTTCCATTAAATCTTTGCCACGTGTCATGGACGTCACAGTGAAGCATGGACGACCCAATCATCTCTGTAACCATGTTATTGTAGAAAGATGCACCGTATGTAAAAAAAAAAAAAAGAAAAGAAAAAAAAAGGATTTCAAGGGATCTCTTTTATAAATTAATCTGGAACGACCGATTGTTTAAGTGTGCTTACTGTGTTTTCTTGCTCATGGAATTTGAGTAACAGTGAATAGTAACAGTATTTTAGAGTTTAAACATGTATACATCTCTCTGTGTGAGTAGTGTGTGTGTGTGTGTGTGTGGGGGGGGGGGGGGGGGGGGGGGGGGGGGGGTTGAATGAGTAGGCACCTAGGCTATAACTCTGTGGATGGAACGCTCACAATCTGAAGTAAGTAAAGTTTACATCTAAGAAGCTTATTTGAAATTACCCAGAAATCAATGAAGTAATTTTTGACCATACAATTTGGAATTTTCTGAACATACTTACAAATTAAAGCAAGTGTAATTTAGGTCAATGCAAAACATTAACATTAGAGTTCTAAAAAAAAAAACGTTCAAATGAAGTGGGATGATTTCCAATCATGTAATCCTGATTTACAGCTATTGTGTAATGACATAATGACATTATTTATGATACTATACAAGCCATGATGCCGCCTTCCACTAGATTGCACTAGATAGCAATTTTCATATTCAAAATACATCTGGATTTCAGAAAACACACACACACATACAAAATACTGATAATGATATGTCCATTCCTGAGACATTTATTCGTTACATCCAAACAAATACATTTAAGATTCCCATCAAAATAGTGTATTTAAAAAGTAATAACATCTTCTAATATCCAGCATCTAAAACAAAAGTCTCCTACTTAGAAACAAGGTATATACTTTCTTACTTTTTACTTTTACCATTTAACTTCTAGTTCCCACACTATAATGCCTTTTTTAATATGTTCTCAACACAAACTAAATAACAGCAACAAGCAATTTCAAAATGTTTTCACAGTAGCCATTTCGCAAAACATTCAAATCAATCACTTATAATTTATTTTCCAAGTCAAAACGTTGAAACCCAATTTAAAATACTGTTTGACGAAAAATAAAAGTATAAAGTCAAGTGTATGTCCATACTTTGGCATACAATAGTCAATCAACAATCATTTACTGTTCAGGTGATATATCCAAACTGAAACAAAAACAACAACCTTTAAATTAATAAATAAACTAATAGTACAGTAAACACAGTATTTCTCTTTAAAACCATTAAATTATTAAAAGAAAAAAATAACTATCCATTTCCATTGTGAACTGGAAACATACAACAAATCAAACATCAAGTTAACAACAGAAAAAAAAATACAATATAAAGAATCAAGAATCAATTAATTATTGACATTATACCAAATCGGCAAAAAACATATCCACGTTATAGGTAAGTACACCTCCATCCCAAAACTAAAACAAAGCCATACAGTAAAGAAAACTCTGCCAAATACTCACGTAATACAGTGACAAAGAACAAGCATCCAAATAGGGTTCAGAATATTTAAAATAAAATTCATTCATTATACCTAACAGAAAATATTTACATTGTGCTTAATGGTCTTAGTTGGTATCACATTTCCAAAAAGCACATTAGATTCACATTAGAGGTAGTCGACTTGAGTCTATGCAAATATGATGGAATGGGTATTTTATTTAGATAAAAGGCCATGCAACAAAATCCACCGAATCGTGCAGAAACACATGTTCAATAGAAGGTTGTATGTTTCTTTACTAGCACTATGGTATAGTGCTACAATTTAGAAAAAGTATTTGACTAAATTAATGAGCTTGTCTGGTATATGAATAACAGTCACCGTACAAATGAATTACAAAGCTTTATGCGGAGGTATATGAATAACAGTCACCGTACAAATGAATTACAAAGCTTTATGCAGAGGTATATGAATAACAGTCACCGTTCAAATAAATTACATTGCTTTATGCGGATGTATATGAATAACAGTCACCTCACCATACAAATGAATTACAAAGCTTTATGCGGAGGTATGTGAATAACAGTCACCATACAAATTAATTACAAAGCTTTATGTGGGACTTCCACATTGAAAAAAACAAAATGGTTCCTGTTCACTACCAAAATGACCTGTCCTGGCCTGAACCTTTTAGATAATTTCCCTTTTAGTAATTTGTTTTAACAACCTGAATTTTTCCCACACATTTCGGAGTGGGAAGGGCAATTATTCTGAATATCATCTTTGGGTTATTGGAAGAAGGAAATATTTTGTGTGTTATTTTTATAGTTTTCACTCTTGGGAACGAACCTCAGAGTTTGGGTTTTGAGTTTGCCAAAAAAACACAAAGACATATTTTACCTCCAGAACCCAGGTCTCTCTGTGCCCACGCCAAGCACGCCGCACAGAGGGAGAGACGGCAGCGTTGACCACGTTGTCGTACCGAGCATGCCCCTTGAGGTGGCAGAAGAGGAACAGACAGATGGGCGTGGGCGTGGGGATCACATGGTGGTCTCACTGTTGCGGTGCTTCACCAAGTCGTTCTCCTGGCAGATGAGCTGGTAGGGCTTCTCATTCTCCTCCAGGACTGAGTTGCCCAGCTCCGCGTCCTGGCCCAGGAGCTCCGCGCGGGACAGGTGCTCCACGATGCCCGCCCCCAGAGAGTCGCCCAGCACGTTAGTGGTGGTCCGCAGACGGTCCCTGAGGGGAGGGGGAGGGGGAGCGAGAGAGAGACAGAGAGAGAGAGAGACAGAGGGGGAAAGGGAGAGAGTGAGACATAGAGAGACAGAGAGAGAGAGAGGAATGAGACAGAGGGAGTGAAAAAGAGAGAGAGAGAGAGACAGAGAGAGAGACAAAGAGAGAGTGAGTGAGACAGAGAGGGAGACAGACAGAGGGAGAGAGACAGCAAGGGAGAGAGAGACGGCGAGAGGGAGGGAGACAAAGATATATATATATATATATATATATATAGAGAGAGAGAGAGAGAGAGAGAGAGAGAGAGAGAGAGAGAGAGAGAGAGAGAGAGAGAGAGAGAGAGAGAGAGAGAGAGAGAGAGAGAGAGAGAGAGGGACATATTGATGATACAAGAGATGTTATTAATTAATGTATTCTGATATAATGCCAACATAATCTTAATTAAGTGCTTCATACATCATTAGTAATACAATGGACATTTAAAGAAATGTAAAAACATTTAAATCAATACACACAAGATATTTAAAGCAATACAAATTATATTGAAATTTACATGTGGGATTTTCAAATTATGAAATAGGATATTTCAAGCACTACATGGGATATTTAAAGTCATACACGGTACATTTAAAGAAATACATGGGAGGTTTAAAGTCATACAAAGGATATTTTAAGTACTATAAATTTAAAGCCATGCACAGGATATTTGGCGTGTTACACATTACGTTTAAAGCCATCCACAGGATACAGTATTTAAAGGAATAAAACAGGACCAATCCCCATTGAGCTGGGAACTCACAGGAACCAGTCCACAGCGATGATGAGCGTTATGTCGTCTGTGGGCAGCCCCACCGAAGTCAATACAATCACCATGGTAACAAGCCCAGCCTGGGGGATGCCTGCTGCTCCGATGCTGGCAGCGGTTGCCGTGATACTGAGTGGGAGGGATACGGGGTTGGACACCATTATTAAATGGATGCAAACCACCAGCACGTAGCATTTAGCGCAGCACTATCAGTAGCAGTCTAACTACTACAAGTCACAAATCAGTTCTTGGTCATCTTGATCAATTAGGCGCATTATCTCATATATTTGCATATTATAACATATTTGCATCAAGCCAACCATTAATTTGGCATATAATGAAGGGAAACCTTTCTGATAACTGTTATGAGATTACAAAACGTCAGATGCAGCCATTAGTAAAATATAGTAAAACTAGATAAATGTATTAATTGAATAACTGGTCCAAAAGTAATTTCTAGGATATGATAAATATGCTGTGCATTGCTTATTTTTCCAGAATTGACAAGTAAATATACTTTTTTTTAATTTAATTAATTAAAATTTAAATAAATTTAATTCATTTAAATGTTCAATTATTTGTCATGTTTGTTGGCACAAAAAGAGAGCTTTGACCAGCTACCTGATGGTAAGGATCTGTCCAAAGTTGAGGTCCATGTTGTTGACCTGGGCGATAAAGATGGCCGCCACCGCCTCATAGAGGGCGGTGCCGTCCATGTTGATGGTGGCCCCCACTGGGAGGACGAAACGGGTCACCCGCTTATCCACGTGGTTGTTCTCCTCCAGACAGCGGAAGGTTATGGGTAGGGTGGCTGAACTGAAGTTAGCAAAACAAAAAGGTAGAGTTGAAAGTTGAAATATGGTCATGTTAAGGGAAGGTGTCAGCATTTGTGTCTTTTGTGACAATGAAAATGGGCCTTGGGTAAAAGAAGGCAAGGAGACCACCATACTAGTCACAGATAGCACAAAATAGTATTTAATTGTATTGGTCTACTTCTGCGGCCCTTTCACTTACTTATTGAGTGGAACTCTCAGACCTCTATGCTTGGTTTATTCAATTCAGTTTGTGTTGCATCCCTAAAACGGCAAATCAATGATGTAACAATCGAACGAGCATCTACTCTTCTTGCTCACCTTTCGCAGCTAGAGGCAATAGACAACTCATATGAAAAAACTGTAGTTTCAACAAACATAACACAAAAAGACCATGATCCAACGAGGCCTCAGAACAAAGGACACCCTGATGTCACTTCCCAACAGCAGCAGTTTCTGAAAGAACCGCCGTTTTCTGAGTAAAACAAAATGGCGCCCTCGTCTACTCGCCTGGACGAAGTGCCCAGTGCCGTGATGAGAGCCTGAAGGAGGCCACCGATGAAGCTGAAGGGGTTCTTGCGGGTCACCAGGAAGTAGAGGAGGGGCAGGACAAGCAGTCCATGGATGAGGAGGCCCACGATCACGGTGAGGGTGTACATGCCCAGCTGGCCTCCCACCTGCACCAGGTCCTTCATCTCCACGATCTTCCCTGCAATCAGGAACAGGATGCCCACCGGAGCGTACCTGGTGGGGAGGAGGAGGGAGAGATCCAGTTACATGATGTTAGATTAGTAACATACCTCATTGAGTGTGTTTTTGTAAGATATGTGTGTTCGTTGTCATGTATTTTAATTGCTGCTGCAACACTTACATTTCCCTTTGTGGATAAATAAAGTAATCTATCTATCTATCTATCTATTTGATAAGGTTAGATTTGATTAGTAATAGTATTGTTTTCTTTAAGTAAAAATTTGATTACATTACGTTAAGTACTGTAGCTGCTATAGTTAACATGGCACTACATTAAATACTGGGACTGGGTTAGGTATTGTGAGTAACACGGTCTGTGTGTGTGTTTGTGTATGTGTCTGTGCGCATGTGTGCGTGTGTGTGCATGTGTGCGTGTGTATGTGTGTGTGTGGGGTGAGTGTGTGTGTGCATGCATGTGTGTGTGTGTGTGTGCGTGTGTGTGCGTGCGTGTGCATGCATGCAGTGTATGTGGAGTCTCCGCTGACCAGATGATGACAGCCACCAGTCTCATGATAGCTTCGTTGAGGCTGTCGAAGAAGTCCCTGAGGGCCTGTCCCTGCTGCTTCATGTTGCCCATGACCAGGCCGAAGCAGATGGAGAACACTACCATGCCCAGGGCGTTCACCCCGTTGGAGGAGCCTGACACCGGGACCGTCTCCACCACCGTCTCCTGTAGGGGAGGTTGAGGTTGAAGGAGTGAGGAATCTTGGGTTGAGATGCTTGTCGAGAAATGCTTGTTGAGGTATACGACAAATATATGTGTTTATTGTCGATGATGAATCAAGAGATGGTTAGATGCTCTTTGGATAGTAGCCAAACCTATTTGGATGCTTATTCTACATTTTTTGATGATATTTTGTCTCCTCATTACAATGAGGATTCAATAATGTTCGATAGTCCCATACTACTTTTTTTTTAAATCTTTTTACGATGCAATCTTTTATTTTATTGGCAGATCATTTTTTTATTACATTTTCTTCCAAGCTTGCCTTGAAAATGTACCATAAGTGTAAATCAGACACCTCAGCAGACTGTGAATGAAGTAATTTCCCCACCTGGATGGTGTGCAGGACCCTGCTGAGGTTGACGGTGAGGGCAGACTCGCTGGCGTTGAGGGAGTCTGTGAGATTAAGGGCCACAGTCACGTTCCTGGTGCTCACCGTCTTCTTGTACACGGTTTTATACTGCCAGGGACAACAAGGGAACAGCGGGTGTCATTTCAATTTTAAGTCCAAAATCGGTACATGCGTGATCTAACAGATCAACTTGTTGGCTGTGTAGTGACATGATAACTGTTCAATTATAAAGGGTTTTTAAGAAAATGTTGTCTAAAAACATTCAAATTAACAAACAAGCAAGCAAACAATCAAATGAATAAATCAAGAAATAACAATTCTTTAAAATTGCATTTGAAAAAGAATGTGATTGAGAAGCAAACCATCTCACCTGTTTGAAGCAGGCCTCCACCAGGTTAGGTGGAAACATGTTCCTGAAAATGTATACAATGATTAGATGAATTACTTTGGAGATGTTAGGTGGATCTCAAAACACAATTGATAAACAGGATTTGTATCCAAATCTGATCCAATCTCATCTATATGATGTTATACTAACATATATCACCCTCTACCTTCCTCATCTGGTGTGCCCAGCCTCTCAAAACAACTACCCAGAATCCTTTGCTTTGTGGGCGTGTCCCGGGCTGTGTGTACCTGATGAGGTCCAGGAAGGCGTCCGCAGCTTGTACCGGCTCTATGTTCCCGCCGGCTGCCACGAGGCTATCCCGGCTGCCCTTCCCCGGCCTGATAATCATCACCATGACGATGCCAATGAACACGGCGATCAAGGTGGTGACCATGTAGTAAACCACGGCTCGCACGCCCATCTTCCCCGAGGCCTTGCTGTCCAGAGACGAGATACCTGGGCTCACAGAAAGAGATGGGGTATGAAGTCAATGGACAAATGCATTGAGTTGATTGATGCTGTGTTAAATACATAAATATGAGTTTAGCTGTAAAATCTCATTCAAATAAATTGACTGTGAAATGCAAAAGAACAATTGTGGACGTCAATAGACCTATATGCTCTGAATTTACAATAAAACATGGTCCATCCTGTAAGAAAACATAATTTGTGGACGTTTTTTGTTTTGTTTAGTGTTTACATTTGGCGTTTTTCCATTAGCACTTTTGGCTATGCCGTGCCGTACCGTACCGCACTGATTTGCGTTTCAACTACCAGTTTTAAACGCGCCAAGCTGTGCCGAGCCGCGCCCAAGATGGACAACAACAAAGATGGCTGCCGCTGATGTAGAACGGTCTGTTGATTCCACTATCGAGACAGTATTAAACAAACTGGACGGTATATTTTAAATAAAAGAAGAACAAACAACTGCACTTAAAGCTTTTGTTCAGAAGAAAGATGTATTTTTTTCGTTGCTCAGTGCTGCGTCAGCCGTTTCGTTGCTATGATTGGTTGAAGGCCTATCAAACAGTGTCCAGAGGCATTTTGGCCTGTGCATGTTGGTGACGCCCTTTGGTAATTGAAAATGAGCGGCGAAGTTCCAGACTAGTTGCAGTTTGCAATTCGTCTGGCGATGCCAGGCTAGTATGTGTGTTTGTTGGTGCTGTGTGAACATGTGTGTGTGTCTGTGTGTGTCTGTGTGTGTGAATGTGTGTGTGTGTGTGTGTGTGTGTGTGTTCATGTACCTGTCACTAGACTGGAGATGATGAGAGGCAACACCAGCATCTGTAACATCCTCATCAGCAGCTCCCCGGGGAAGGAGAAGTACTTAATGGCCCTCAGGGACAGGTTGTGGGGACGCAGAGCAAAGCCCAGCAGCACACCTACACAGACACACAGACAGACACACAGACAAACACATACACACACACATACACACACACAGAAAAAGAAACACACACACACATGCACACACGCACACACATACACACACAGACACACAGACAAGCACACACATACACACACACGTACAGACAGACACCCACACCCACACACACACACACGTACGCACACACATACACACACACACAGACAGACACACACACACACAAGCACACTCACACAAACACAAATACACACACAGAATTGCGCACATGCACAACCACACACACACACACACAGAAACACGCACACACGCACACACACGCAAACAAAAAGATACAAAAAGGTGTAAGCAAAACCCCAAACCAATTTTAAAATCGGTTAAATTGGAACCAAAATATTTGATCATTTCAGAATTTTATAATTTGATCATCACAACCACCATCATCAACACCATCACCAAACCGCTCCCCTGTTAACCAATAGTAAAACCCCATCAGAGTCCGCACCACCACCGCAGCAACCATCTCCACCACCTCGACCAACACTTCCTCCACCACCCCAGCCACCACCACCGCCACTACCACCTCCACCTCCACCACTACTACCACCTCCACCTCCACCACCACTACCACCTCCACCACCACCGCCACCGCCACTGACCCAGTGCCACGGCGGCCACGGTGAACAGCACAAAGAGGTTCCTCCTGAAGAAGCTCCTCACGCTCTCCCGGGTGACGGAGCTCATCCTCTCCTTCATGCGGCTGCCTCTCCTCTCCATGGCCCGGCGCAAGCGGCTCCGCACGCCTCCTGCAACTCCTCCTCCTCCTCCGCGACCTCCTTGCTCTGCCCGGGGGGGGCGGTCTGCGTCCTCGTTCAGAAAGAGAGTGCCGCTGGTCGAGGGCTTCTCATTTATAATCAGATCCAGCACCTGGTCCAGCAGGCAGGTCTCGTGGGAAACTACATGGGGGCGGGGGGGGAATTAGAGATGCATAGAGAGAGAGAGAGGGAGAGAGAGAGAGAGAGAGAGAGAGAGAGAGAGAGAGAGAGAGAGAGAGAGAGAGAGAGAGAGAGAGAGAGAGAGAGAGAGAGAGAGAGAGAGAGAGAGAGAGAGAGAGAGAGAGAGAGAGAGAGAGAGAGAGAGAGAGAGAGATTTGTGTTAAGTAGGGGCAGGATAGTGTGCAGTGGGTCTCTGTTCGTTCGTCTACAGGCAGGCAACCTAGAGCAAGATGTCTCACCCCCAATTGCTCCTTCTTAACCGGTTTCTCTGAATTCAATGTACGTTACCGTGGATAAAAGCGTCTGCTAAATGACTGCAATAGCAATAGTAAGTTAGTTCCGTATCCAAGGTTTGCTTTTCATGAATTTGTTTACAAATGTCATTTTCCGAGATGGCGGGCTCATTGACTCTGCTGCTCCAATGACGGTTTGTGAATACACGCAGAAGAATTCTGTCCGATTTTCAAAGAGAACCATTTTGTTGCTGATTTAAATGAAGCACGCCTGCTGGCTGAGATAATGGGTTTCAATGTGAAGTGTTAATTCAAATGCAAAGTGCTTGTCAGATTGGGAGCATTTGGAAATGGCTAAATAAGGCATGACATGAGAGTAGTCTCTCAAGGCAGAGTCTAGCAGTAGAAAATGGAGCTCATCTGAAACATCTTCAAATCTCACTGTTCGTTCCAAGTTCTTAGGTACATACAGTACTTGTTTAGAATGATGTGATTAAGTCAAATCAAAAAACGTAGAAATCAAACAACCTATACTATATATTTTACAGGACTTCTTGGTAATATAATAAACCCATAAAAGGAGTAAACCAGCTTCATGACAAAACAAAGAACCTGCCATGAAAACATGGATGAGTTATCACATATCTCGTGGGTCTTATTGTAGAAACGAGTGGTAAACCATTAAACCAATGCGTGTTCAAATCGGCCATGCTGTAATTGCATTACTGTGTAACTAATTCAACACATCTGTGAGTAGGCAGTGACCTTTCTCAAGCACTGCAAAAAACACTTCAATCAGGACATCCATCTTCAAACAAGACACTCTATTGCTGATGTCAAGCTGCACATCATATTCAATTAACTTCTTACCTTTTCTATTTCACTCTGTCAACGGGATTTCTTTTTTTGGTGAATGGGGTCCTCTTCTGCCCTTTTCAAAACAATTTTAACCAGAACTACAATCTTGTTTTGTCTGCTGCTCTGTCCACTGTCAGCCTATGGCACAGCTAATGCATCCATTTGTAATTGTAAGGCATTGTAAATGCTGCTTTACACACCTACGACATCATAATAAAAAATAACATCAACTCAACAACCATTATGGTTTTACTCCACCACCACACATAATAACTACGCTTATATCAATAGACAAAAAAAAGTAGTTTTTTCCTGTCAAGCTCTTTTCTATCGATTGTGTTTTGTCCATTGTTCTGAAGTGAATCTCATCCTCCAAACAATGTTGAACAGCCATTGATGAGTGGGCTGTGGGATGACCCAAGATGACCCGACCCATAATTCACTTGGGGATCGGAGGCAGAAGAACAGCTCAGCTACTCCTGTTACACTGTCTTCAGTGTTCGCTGATTATTGTATTGTATTGCATTGTATTGTGTTGTGTTGTTTTTCTTCTACTGATAACTGATAACTTCTGTGAATTACTGGGATTAATTCAAAGCAGAAAAGTAAATGTTAAATTGTATTGCCATCCCTAGATAAGGACATAGTAAGATGCTGAGATAGATAAAGTGCTGGAAAAACGTCATTTGTGGTATTAAATGCTCTTGGGGAAAAACACTCCTATCAAGGTTTTGACTTTAACTGTTTAAATAATAATGTGGACAAACAACAGAATTATACATAACACCCATTTTTTTATTAGAAATTCCCAGTCCATTGGTCAATCTGGTTGAATCTAAAATGAAACAGCATGTATTTTCCCTTACAAGAAACATCCAGAAATTGAACATTAACTTCTTAGTTTACCATATTTGCATATTTCTACATATCTATAATGTAATGCTACATGCTACACGGTCTCCATAAGCTACAGTGCAGAGAAGCTGTTTCACGCTCTCAGCAGTTGGACATTAAAGCTGCATGAACCAGCTGGGCCAGATTGGTGAGCACCAGTGTCCCTAGACAGATGTCCCAAGTTGTATTCATGACAACAATGATATGATATATTGAATTGATTCAATATAGAAATGATAGCTAAAGGAACCACAAAGAAGGAAAAACATTGAATGTGAGAGCTTTGAGTGAAGGAAATGAGCAGTACATTTGGGGTTTAGGTAGGCAAAGACAAAAGTAAAAATTAATCAATGTGATTTAGTTTTTGTAGTCATTTCGAAATCTCAAAGCAGATCACGAGTAATCTAACTCATCACGCATCTCCTTCACCCAGATGCCATGTAAGGTCTCAACCAGCTTGTTGGAGAGCACTGAGCTGTTGTGTGTTTTGCTCCAGCACATCTCAACAACATGATCAAGGCCTGGAGAAGCAGTTAAGAGAGGGAGCACGGGACATTTATCTGGGGGTCTGAGCGCAGGATAATTAGGTGGCAGGGATAGGGTGCCCGATCCCCAACATGGAGATTAAGCCTGCTGCATCTCACACAAGGCACTATCACTTTGAACCCTCAAAGCTTGCTAAAATGAGCCAAAGCTTCAAAAACAAGCTTGAAAGTGATTTGGTCAAATTGTTGATATTCCAACTACAGACTGTTATCTGGATTGTTTATTGTATGCCATGTACTGTATACCAGGGTTATCATAAACCTACTAACGAGATCCTTTTTAATGAACAAAATGGGCCACTTAATGGGGCCGTTTTAGGGGCAGGATGTTTTAGTGGCCAGGGTGCCTGACTTCCATCCCTGGAAGGAGGGATCCCCCACTCTGAGTTCCTTCTCAAGGTTTCTTCCTTGATAACTACGTTTTTTCTTCCCCCTTGGCAAGACTCCCCTGTCATAAATATGTGGTCTGTAAAGCCCTTTGAGACTGTAACTGTGATCAAGGGCTATACAAATAAAATTGTCTGGACTTTATTTGACTCCCACCCGAGAGGTTCTTGGTTTGATGCCCACTATATGCAGTCTTCCTGTAAGCATCCTTGAGAAAGATGCCTAGCCTTTACGTGATGCTTAATGACACTTATTTGAAATCACTGACCGTCATGTTGGAAAATAGTATTGTAATTGGCTAAATAGTAAATACTAACCAAGTATAAACAAACATTGACATATACGTATTATTAAAAATTTAAAAAGACCACACAGACACAAAATTATATGAGAAGGATTTGCTAGGAGCTTTGGTTTTCTAGCTAATAGTATATTATTTTCCACCACAATGGTTTTGGAAGCATATACGTAGGTAAAGCATATGGACAACCATAATAACCCTTTGCTCTGCCAAGGTGGTATTGCACATCTGAATAGATGAACTTTTGAAACTGTTAAATTGCTCAGGAACAGAAGTCTCTCAATACATTTATTCAGTACATTCTCTTTATATAAAGATGTGACGATTTCCAAAACCGATTGACTTGTGAACTCAGAAATCACTTGACCCATAAAAAGTTCACACACTTTTGCTACCATTTAAGAGAAAATATACATTTCTATTTTGATAAATGTTTCAGTAATTTTTGGCATTTTCATTTTGGATATAATCCGCACAATAAAGTACAGAGCACTGATAAAAAGCGCTTCCAACAGTCAGTTAGTAACAGCTGGCAACAGTAAGTAGCTAACAGTTTAGTTCGCTTCCTCAATATAAGGTCAGCATTTGGATATAGTATATACTCACCACTCATGGCTCAGAGCGTATCTTGCACCCTCCTAACAGTTTTAAATTCCTTCCAGTCTAAAGTGTGTGGTCTATGGAGTGGTCAAAGAGATTCAGGGGAGGTATGTGTGTGTGTGTGTGTGTGTGTGTGTGTGTGTGTGTGTGTGTGTGTGTGTGTGTGTGTGTGTGTGTGTGTGTGTGTGTGTGTGTGTGTGTGTGTGTTTCCAGACCTTATGGCCAGAGTGAGCAGATATCTCACTCTGTTGCTTTCATAAGCACATAGACATGAAAAGACTTCTGCTCTCCTGCTGGCTGACATTCTCACACCTCAATGTAGCTGCACCACGTGCACTCTGACTACACACAAATACAAATACATGACTGCATACACACACACACACACACACACACACACACACACACACACACACACACACACACACACACAGTATGCATTAATCAATTATACAATCTTATGTTAATTTTAAAAGGGAATATTATACTATAACTGTTATTAATGCTTTAAATGGGATTATAGCCTACCTAGCCATTATTCTCAACGTCATCTTCAAAGTAAAGGTAAATAGGACAATTAAGATGTATTTTCTACGTCGAAAAGACGCTTCAATAAGTTAGTTGTTTAATGTCACCTCACCTTACATCATCACGCTGTAGCCTACATAAGATTCTTACTCATATCGCACGGTTTGTTCGACCATTTTCAGACAATGAAATAAGTTATTATCCACTACACGGTAATATAAGAAAACCGAGGGTCGACCCGAGTCTGTCTATAAAAAAAAAAAAGCAATGAAATGAAAAAAGGGTACCCTGCTTCTCTCAAGCTGTTTGGATGGCGTTGATCGGCAGAATTGACGGTCTTCGACAGAATCGACAGGTGATTTCCGGCAACCTGAAAATAATTGCAAATAATATGCATCAAACATATGGAAGTTAACAATCTAATTTGTTACCAATACCGTTAAAGATACATGCAATTTGCTTTCGAAAGTGAAACACGTTATCCAATAACCGTCACCAATTAAGAGTTGCATTAAAACAATTACTGAATGAAAAACCTCAGCTTTACACATAGCCATACCTCATCCAAGACGTTCTGAAAAGCGTCTTCCCTTTATCTCCGCTCAAACAAGACAAACTGGTCTTTCCATTAATCGTATAGTGTATATCTTGCACTTTCTTTTCTCGTTTACTGGATAAGACATCGCGTTTTTTTCTGAGACCTCCCCCCCCCCCCCCCCCCCCCCCCCCCCCCCCCTCCCCCCGGCTCTGCAGAAAATGCGCCTGCAAGATGTACAGCGAGGTCTGCGTAGGAGTAGGAGAGGTTAAGGAATCTTTCTGCACTGAAACAGCCACCTGCTGCCCCCCAAGCACCAAAGAACAGGAACAATTAGAACAATAGACACCTATACGTGGAGCTCACCGTTAAACGCTGCGTGTTTAATTCAATGAATACTATTATTATTATTGTGATGACAAAAAGGTGGTCGTGAATTTCCCATATTTTGTAGGATATATACTATTAGCATCCCTTCCCCACTTTCTTGCAAGGAACTTGGGAGGAAGAGGGGGAGGAGGTGGTGGATAAGGAGGAGGAGGAAAAGGAGGAGGAGATGAGAAAGCGTTAGAGAGAGATGGAAATGGAAAGAAATGGAGAGAAAACGAAGAGGTGTAAAGAGTCAGTTAAACTGCAGTCATTGCTATGACAACTCGCCTTGACTGTTCTTGCCTAAGGGTATAGTCTGGAGTTCTCCCGGGACACTTGTATTTGTAACCCCTCCACACGCAGCAGCCCACTCTCTCACACCCACTCATCACGAGCGGCGGACCATCAATGCTAATATGTTGCCATCTACACCGGAACCAGAGGCTCTCGAGAGGCCGGCTTTGTCAGGATGCAGTGCGTCCCAATACATGGGTGGGGATGTTTTTTTTATAAAGAGTACATCCTCTCAAGACATCAAAAGTCATCAAGCATTTGAAATAACGTCAAGAAAATGTGAAGAAAAAAAACCAAGACAAACATTTATATATAAAAGAAAAAGGATTTCAATACATAACTATCATGCAATAATAATCATCAATAATCAAGATTTCTGTGACTGTGATTTTATGTTGCTGGCAGCATCTCCAATGTATTTTCCATCTGGGTTTTCTTATTTCACAACACAGTAGTGGGAATCTATTTACTCCACCAACCAAACGTAGGCTGTTTGTGAAGGCTGCTTTCTGGTTCCAATGGAGAACCAAAGGGATAGGGGAGCAGATTGGATCGCTATGGCAACACAATTACCACTGCCATAGTGTGGGAGGCATGGATCATGTATGATCTATGGCCAGATAGTGTAATTATTAAATCGCGTCCAGAGAAAAAAACAACCTATTCATTTATTTTATAATCAATTTTTTTAATGGTTGTTTGCTAAAATGTTTACATAATTGAATGACTCAAAATATTCAATATGCTAAATGTAGATATCATTTAATGTATATGTTTAAACATGCAATTGGAATGATTTTTGTATTAATGTGAATCACTATCAGAACCCTTAACGCAAAAGAAAAAGGAAATATCAAATCGTTCTATACAATGTACGCATCAGGGTACCTATACCACAGCATCCTCGATCAAATGCAAAGTGAAAATTCTCTTTCAGTTTTTAATAGTAAAGCTATTTATAAGTTACCTAGCAACTGACAACGTGCTAATGTTGTGGTACTGATGAGGGCAGACGGCAGCTGGGCATAGCCTGTAGTACGAGGCTCGGCTGCAGTGCGTGGGCAGCAGCCGAGATAGCATCTGCTCAGGGGAGCTCCTGACAACAGCACCAGGAGGAGCAGGTGAAACGGTGCGTGCATCCCCCCTCAGTCTCTGCAACAAAATATACTCTCTTAGACCGACCGTGGTCCCATGGTAACTTGCACACACAAATCGCAAACGCACGGAGGCACGCGCGCACAAAAGGGTTTCCTCATCAATTATTTCTCAAAGGGGGATTCTGGCTCAGCATCGCCCTAAATCAAATCCCTCCCATGATGAGACAAAGACCAGGTGTTATTTTAGGACATCTGAAGATGCATGAAAAACGATGGGAAAGCAAATTCCACTTAAATCAAATCCCAGTTTTAACCCCTTAAAACAAACAACCATTAACATGATTTATGTTAACGCCGTATGAAATTCACCCAAAATTGCTGTGACTACTCATAATGGCATATTTCAGCTTTTGTTTATGTAAACACATAACAGTTGTTTTGGCTCCTCGTGGTCTTGCAATTAGTATCAACGCTCTTCTAAACACGCTGCATCAGGCCATGTTCCACCGAGCCCTTCAAATGGACAATGATTAGTCTCTGACTCTCGCATTAACAGATGAAAGTAGGCAGAGCTCTTGAGTCAAAATGCCTTG
Organism: Lota lota; assembly: GCA_026745465.1. Classification (NCBI taxonomy): domain Eukaryota; kingdom Metazoa; phylum Chordata; class Actinopteri; order Gadiformes; family Lotidae; genus Lota; species Lota lota. Next base: position 209,397 of record JACYXH010000685.1, on the reverse strand, counting down.
GTAAACACATAAAGGTCAGCGCATAGATCCTTTGAAATGTCATGTGATTACGATTGGGCTGATGGTTCCATTGGATGAAAAAAACTGGAGTGACTGTAGAAAATATAGGATGGCTATAGGTTCGAATATTGTATGCAAGCACGTGATCAGATATGCAAAGGTAAACTTCAGTTGTAATGCTTATATAAAAAACATTTTTGTGCACTAAAGCAATGCTTTTCAACCTGTGGTACGTGTCAAACTGGTGGTATATATAGATAATTGAACTTAAATATACTATAAATATTCTTCAGTAAATTTAATTATATTATGGTTTACCATTTCAAAAATAGTGTGGCTTTGTACGTTCCATCATGTTTTCCATTCATGTTTTGCGTTACTTTGTGTTTTCTTAATAAACACAGGACTTGCTGTCCGACCGCGGTCCCATGACACAGGACTTGCTAACTTTTTCTTTCCACTGTTTCCCACTGGCCATGGCCTTCTTGCAGTTATAATTGTGAATAAAGCGTGCGCTGGCACTCTTTGCTCAGCCACTGCATGTGTATTTACATATCTTTTACTATTTGCATATGAGGTGGTTGGCAAAAGGTCTTGATGACAATTTAGTGGTGCACCTAAAGTAAAAGGTTGGGGACCACTGCCCTAAAGCACATTGTAATATGGGAGTGAAACATCTTAACCACTAGTTTACCAAAAAGGAGAATGACTCATGAACAGACACTTGTCTCTGAGGAAAGTTCTTCAAATATTCGGAATATTTGCAGATTCAATGGAATAATTCGCAGGTAAGCCAACTGACAAGGACACACATTTTTTTATTTTTTATTTTAATAACTGGACAGTATTGGTTAAGCAAACCCCAGAGCTAACTGCATTCAAAGCATCATCACCTTGAAAGAAAAATAGAAAATAGAAAGTAGAAAATGGAAGATTTATCTGTTCAAGTAGGGGGCTTTTCTTGACCTGCTTATTCACATCAATAGCAGGCAGGCTCAAGAAATTAAAGTAGAAAATTGTTTCAGTGTTAGAAGTAGTGAATTAATGCGTACGCGGGATTAACACATTATTTTAACGTATCAAAAAAGGTAGGTACATAATAACAGCAATCTCTCAAATTAGTGTTTATGTTAGATTAACTCTCATACATTAATGCAAAGGTATATTGCTCTTATGTAAAAAGTGAAAATGGATGTAAAAAGTGTAATATTGAACACACTTAACAACACTTAAAAATCCAAACTATAAATCACCGCAAAGAAAATAAGAATGGATTGAGGTAAAGGTAATTTCTTTGACACAAATTAAATGCTGAAATGTTACGTGGTCATACTAGTACCAATAAAGCAGGTACACAGAATGATAACCATGACAATATAACTGGTGACTGGTTGACATACACATCATAATATTTTTATAGATTCAGTAGGTAGTGGTAAAACAAACACGGTGCATAATACAGAATAAAAATCAATTGCATATATAAGGAGTACAAAAGTGGCTTTTGAATTGTTTTGCGTAGTTTCTTGGCAAGCAGCTTTGGTTTTTGAAATTATCAGATTATAGCAGAATGTTTTCTAGGATTGTAAGCATAAACGCCATCAGGCACATTCCTTTAAAAATGAATTAATGCAGGTACTGGGTAGTGTCTGAATTCAGGCTGTGCCATGGAGAGACAATAGGCCCTATATATATTTATATTGGGTGGATAGTTTCTGTACCAATCTTTCTGGAGCAATCGCCTACTTATTTACTCTCTGAGAATAATTAGAGCTGCATGGAATTTAAATGACTCAAAGCTTAGAACAAGGCAGGTAGAGGCACTCCAATGGCAATAAAAGAGCATCTTGTTTTACGGTTACAACAGGTGAGCAATGACTGTTACAGAATTGACATCTTTGTACCTCACCTCCATGATAGCAGTACTATCACAGGTTGTCAGTGTGATTGTAGTTTTTGAGTGTATGATCATGAACGCAACGCTGCAACTCCTTATCCTGATTGGTGGGAGTTATCTGTACTCAATAACAAACGTCCAGTACCTGTTTAAAAGATAACTTGTGATTTTTCAACCTGGACCCTACCTGGCTGCAATGTAACCCTATGTGATAGTAGTGCCCCATCCATTCAAGTCCTCTAAAAGTGCATGTTTTTCTTTACCTGTCAATCTGAGCCTGTCATTGACAAAAACATGCACTTTTAGCGGACTATCATTGACTGGGCGATATTGCCCCGTAGGGTTACATTGCAGCCCGTGGCTGCAATGGCTGAAACACTCCCGATCAGTACTGGACTAATTGTCCGCACCCAAAATAATAGGAATATAGGGTCCAGGTGGAAATACCCAGAAGTTATCCTTTAACTGCTTAATGTTTGGGGTACCCACTCATGGAGTGTTTGACAGCATCCTCCAAGGACTTCCTGGTTACCAGTAGTCGTACCACGTCCTCTTTCTTCTTGGTTAACCTCTTACGAGCCTGGTCATGGGTGACCATGGTCATGTCCCAGCCGTTTACCTGGTGGTAAGGAAGGGGAATTTGGTATCTTGTACTGTAAAAGGTGCAATATAATTAGCTTTCCTATCGTTCCCAGGCCCTCTTGAGCTAGGAGCTGAATACAGGAAACAACATGACTTTTACTTATCGTAGTATGACCTCGCTTTGAGTACAGCCCATACATCAATAAAGCTGTCATTCTTATTATTTGAACTTTTACTCAAATTTAAAAAAGCTCAAGAAACTTTTTTTTAAAAGACAAATATGTAAAGAATGATAGCTGTTTAAAGTATGGGTTTGATAAAAACGTATTGTGTAATGTACATATAGCGCCATCTTGTGAATGTGAAGAAACAAATGTGATGAAACATGGTTTTACATGCCTGCATTATTTTGTCTCCCATCATTAAGCCTGCCTTTTCTGCTGGTCCGTTGGGCGTTACCCTGGTTACATAGATACCCTGCAATGGAGGCAAGACTCACTCATAAGTACATCCTGTGTTCAAATCACCAGACCTGCAGAAACTAAAAGGTCTGCCCAATGAACACCAATTACACTAAACTGGTTTAAAACAACAGACAAAAACAACTGCTCTACTCTCGACATGGATTTGATGTGTTCCATCCTAAAGAAAAGAAAAATCTCATTGATTCAAACAAAACATTTTTGCAATAAATAGATATGATTTAATTGATACGCAGCATTGATCATTATATTTTCAGGATCTACTTCTGTGCTATGGCGTCCTAGCCTTAAGTAATTATATTATATTATCACAAAATATTTTATATATTTGTTACACCTTATGGACTACCATTGCAATTTTCAATATATCCATCACACACTGATTGCACAGTACGTTCCACTACCCCTGCTGTCGCTGTATGACACAACCACCAGTATCTGTACATAGAGACACTGGTGTCTTCTGCTAAGTGATCCAGGACTGAAGTGGATGTGCTCAGGTCTGTAGTTCCCCCATTGCCTTCCCAAACTAATTTATACTCCCACTGCCATCAGCAACACAGAAGACATGAGTATATAGGAAACAATAAACCATCATTGGTTTACAAACAGTGCCATTTTGTTTAAATCTGAAAGACAAACCCCTTAAATCAATGGGTTTAGCGCTGGAACAATTCCACATCCACTACACTCTCATCTTATGTTATGTTGTTCTATATGGCCACTCCTGCTTATCACATGGTATGGTGATGCACGCATCTATTTATAATCAAAGGGGTGAGTGATTTGAGTTAGGACTACAATTTTACAGGAATAGCATGTAGAGTAAAGCTGTCTGACCATTTGAAATGCACCCACCCCCACCCACACCCACACCCACACACACCTTGTCGGTCTTGTCCTCCGAGTAGGGGTTCTGCACGGGGTCCTGGTCCATCCCTCCTCCGATGCTGAAGCCCAAGATCAGGTGGTCTCCCTGACACAGCTTCTGGATCTCAACCCGCTGCTGCTCAATACAAGCAATGTTGTTATTAGCATAGAACTAGGCGTGCAAAGAACAAAGTAATTGCCTCACTCATACCACAATAGCACTGTTACCGTAGTAGTGTTATATCAAATGCGTAACTTTCAGGTAAGAATTTGTATATCTTCCCCAGATGACACCGTTAACAAAGATGTTTTAACGTGTATAATACATACATAGGCATTCTCAGACATAATAATAGCCATGCCTGTTGCCATTATAGTACGTCATGATTTGTGAAAATTACTAAATCACAGCAGACAGAACCACTCATGCAGAGTGACGTATGCTTCAATTTTTATTTAAACACCCTATTCTTGACATTGACAATCTGTTGCTGACTCTTCTAACCAGATGGATCGATGCTTGGACACTAGGATTTCTCAAAGCACTACTTAACACAAAGGCTCCTGTGTGTGGTGGTGAATAAACGACTCTCTCTGAGGGTTTAGCCAGTACAATGATGTCTGAGGACCTCTTGAGCAACAATGTGTGACACAATCGGTTAATAAAGGAAGTAAAGAAAAATAAGAATGTCAGCGTTGTTTTGTTGCTGAACTTCAACATATGTTGAAACCTTTGTCAGTGGTTGCAACAGATATAATGTCGCCTAGGAGACAATAGGGGTTGATGTATTTCTGATTACAGCCTTTATCAGCAGTGGATTTAGTATGACTTGATTGATTTGTGCCCAGCCATTGCCAGACAGGATCTCGAGTCAAGACATGAGGTTACCACACCTATTTATCCACCTATGGTGACGCCCTAAAGCTGAGGCAAATCAATGTCGGTGTGTCCCCTATCCCTTTGAGCCATATCTAATACATATCTTAATAAACAGTTCATATCAGAGCGACAGCAGTTACAGGGAATGTTCATCCAAATCCTAAAGATGGTTTCCGGTTAGTTTATGGTTTACATTGTAGAAAACCAATTTGGCTGGTTGTGATCAGGTACTAGAGAGGTCTAGGAAGTGTAGCTATTCCCAATAAAACGACAAAGTATTAGTTTCTAAACCTGGCAGCAAATAAGCACAGAAACTAGTCGTATGCCTCATATATATATTCCGAGAGGTTTGTTTGCATATCATGCTTAATGTGAAGGCCGAGGTTTAACAAAGGAGTCCGGCTGAAAGGAAATAAACATCCGACTCGTAACGTTAAACTTACCACGACAGCTGTAACTGGTTGTCCTGGTACGAAAGCCATTGTCGTCGATAGTGTAGCGCAATTGTGTAATTTCTGAAATAGCTGCCGTTTATTTTTTAAGTATGTAAGAAATACTTTAATACCGGAACAACTTCCGAGATAAACGCTTAAGTAACTTACAACCCGATTTCTACCACGTAAGAAAAGAAGCTTCAATGACGATGATGTCACTTCACTGCCCCGTGGGTTGGGTTCGCGTGTTTTAACAGCACGGCGTGGTCAGCAAAAGCGGTGCTTTTCTTGGGATTCAGTGCGTTTTACCGAGTCGTAAATTGACCCCACTCCTTTGCATTGCTGGAAGTAATAAATCGAACGATTTATGTGTTTTCATGATTTTGCATAATGGGAGAGCAACTGGGTGTATTCCATAAAAGGAGAACGCTTTCCCAACTGGTGACCCGTTTACTATGCAACGACTGGTCACACTTCGTTATTCAGGACTACTGAATAACACAAGTTACACGAGAGAACAAAAGACTACAGTGCACTGACCATATTGATATTAAGTTATTATTCTTCAGCTTTGCGCATTAATTGCCACTAGAGGTCTCAGACATTTCTTAAAAACACACACACCCACGCACGCCTACATAAACCCTCACCTCATGTATCTCGTGTGTATCAAATGTAAACTGGTAAAACAAGTTTAGTACGTTTCTGCCCACATTGCGGATAACTGAACAAACCATTTAGCATGATAGCAACTTCCACATTTTGACCTTTTAATATTCCCATATTATGCATCACCCAATGGAAATATATATCATGCCATTTTCAAATATTCACTTAGTGTAATTCATTATTTAAACCATCACCCATCACATTTTATTAACATTGAAATTACAAGAAAATTGATTGCAAAATGAAAAAATATATATTTTTAAATAGACCTCATCGCCTTCATTTGGTTCAGATAATTCAACAACAATCAAACAGCAATGGCGGATCTGTCCATTTTAGTTTGATCTCAAACCCCTAGCAGTAGCCAGGTGCATAAGGTGTGGGGGGCAAATACTCTTCAGGCAACCCATCATCCACCAGTCTTGCGGCTCCACTTGAGTCGGCCTCTACTGACTGAGGGTTCTCCTGCGACCAATGATGTTGCGATGTTTCACCCTTCTTCTTTCGAAACAGCGCCATCAGCTTCATCTGGCTGGGCAAGACCGAGGGCTTTGGGTCAGCGTGTTTGTCCTGTGGGGCACCCTGCTCTGTGGTGGGCGTCCCGGACGTTGAAGGGGAAGAGGTTAGTGTTGGATACAGCAGGACATTGTTATTGGTCTCTAAGTGTCTGGGGACCTCTGCAGGGATGTCCGAGGCCGGGTTTGCTTGTGCATTGTTGTAAATATTAGTATGGTCGGGTAATGGTGTTGGGTCCACAGCATTCACCTGAAATGTACAGCATATGTTTTTATAAATAAAAAACGTCAATGCATTTGAAAGGAATCACAAATCAGAAAATATGTAGACAAGGTAAACGTGTACTTCTTCAAATGCTCTGTGCTCTTAAGAAGCATTAAATGGGAAAACATTTTCAATAAATCATACCAAAGACAGTTGACACAAACAATAGCATTATTTACCAAAGGCTGCAGCCGTGAGTCAAAATGTGACACTTGATCTGGCAGATGGCTATTAAACCTATTAAGTGGGGGGTCTGTGTGATACGAAGGTGTCAATAAAGACGGTATGGATGGTAAGGAGGTTCGATAAGGGAGGGCCGGTGGGACATCTTCATCTCTTTCAGTATCCTCTGACATCTTTAACGGCAGCGGAAGAGACTACAAAACAGAGGGAATGATTATACAAAACAGAAGTCTTCATAGTGGCAATTTTGCAGAGAAATCCAAAAGCCAAATATGATTGTATGTGTTTGGTTTTTCCTAACCTTTATACAAGGCAGGGTCAACACTTCGTTGAAAGGCATGATGGGAGTTCTGCTATGAAAGTCCACCAGATCCCGCAGAGAGTGGTGGTGTGTGGATTCACCGGTAATGGTGTAATTTCCATCTTGCAGTGCATCGATCATAAAATGTCTGCAGCGATCTGTAGCTCTTTGTTTAGGTTGGGAACACAAACCTCAGTATAAAACCCAAAGGAGGAAGCTTTTTCAGCTTTTTTTAAATACTGTATGGTTTTTTTTGTGTGTGTGGTGTGTATCAATGGGCGGGATTGACACAGAACAAGTGTAACGGACCCATATATTTCGTGAGGATATAAAGATTGGTAAACAAAGGAACAAGTACTGAAAACACCAACCGGTACGAGAGTGTGAAGCCATTCCTGCTCTCACCAACTCGGACAAGGAAGTAGCCGGGATGTTTACACAGCAATAGCGTCTCTGCATCCCTGGGTTTACCCAATTAACAAGTCAAAATCAAGTATTATTCCACCAGGCATAGATGTTGACAGTAGGCCTAGGCTTAAATATTGTAGATAATTTTTCATGAGACTACATTATGTATTTAATGTATTTGATATTTGAATGTTGTGTTGAAGTCAGAATAAGTTATCACCAGGTAAATTCGTTAGACCTGTTAGAAAACAGATCATGATAGGGTTGGGGAATTGCGGGACTCACTTCCTTGAAGTGACGCCGTGGAACCATTCCGGAGTATTATTATCCCATTGAGACTGGTTGAACCCAGGAATGGCAGTGCTGTTTTCCCCGTATAAGTGGTTAACATTCATCGCATTAGTCCGGTGTAAAGGTACTCTAGGCCGACTCAAGTCCGTTGGTAGGCCACAAGGACCTAAACCAAGATAGAATAGCCAAAGATCAGGTGGATCAAAGTGATAATTCTGAAATCGACGATTACTAAACTCTTGTGAAGCGGATCATAGACGTGGGGCCAATAGCCTTCACAGGGGGAGCTGGAAATTACCCTACGATGATAACTCAAGTAGAATTTAAACAACGTCTACTGTAAGAAATCGAAAATACTTAGAATAGGTTTGCGCTAAAGCGCAAAGGTCTAATTTAAACAACAAAGGCCTATGCCCTATGTGTCACAACAGCGCTATCATCGCATAATAAATCATCATAAACCATCTCATCATAGTAAGTAATAAATAGTGCTGACCTAATTCCTAAATCAAGGAATATTCACCTGAAAGCAGCGCGATGAAGTGAACGATGTGTTGTAGGCGGCAGCATCCACAGGTTGGTGGGTGGAACTGTTTTACAAGTAGGTGTAAACAGCTACACGAAACCGCTTGACAGATAATAAAAACATCCAAACAGATGGCAGAAGGGGGGACTTCAAATGACCATGTATTATATGGATCATTACCATTTTTTGTTACCAAGTGTTATGGTGACCAAAAACGATATAGGTCATTATTTTTATATATTTTATAATAACAAAAACGTTTAAAATAATCTTTTTTAATAAATCATCAAAAGTACACAAATCCACAGAGGTGAAGATCAATTCAATAAGATGTTTTATGAAAGTACAATCACTGAAAGTATTATTTACAATTGCTGAAGGAAAAAAGCTAATTCTTCCCTATGTAATCTAAATTAATTCGAATTTCAACCAAGGAATGCTATAGGCCAACATCAATCTGCCAGATTAATCATTTAATATCTATTTTCTTAAAGCTCCAATACAAAAATAGCCTAAACCTGTTCCAGATGCATTTCGAAGAGTGTCTTTCTTCTGGTAACAAGGTTACCATTACATTTTGGTATTGTGTAAAGTGCCACATCAGAGTTCAATATAATTTTAGGGGGACTACAGTAATGGATATCATTGACTTGTCCAAATTAAACAGCTGACCTCCAAACAAACTCTTAAAGCAGAAAATAAAGCAGAACAAAACCAAATAAAAGACAAAAGGCTCTACAAGTAAGCCCCTTTGAACATTTCTAAAATCAGTGACATCTTTTTTTTTTAAATATAATATCAATAGTAATGTGAATGAATCAGAAAGATACAAGATGCATAGTTCTGATGGCTAGGACAGCGGTCGAATTGAGGTGATGACAAACAAACCCGGAATGTGTCGCAAGAGTTGGAAAAAAGTATTTATATGAACTCTCAAATTCACTGGAAATAAATGTGCATGTACATACCCAAAAAAATACAGATTAGGGATGGTTTTTTTTGGAGGAATGTTTTGAGGAGAAAAAAAGGGGGTGGAGTTAAGTCAAAAAACATATTATATACTAAATATGGATCCAAATCTATTTGCTCATTTCACAATTTTTAAGAACAAGGCCTCAGATGAGGTTAAAAGGGAGCCCATTTGTGAGGCCCCTCCCACCACTCTGGGGAGTGTAAAACGCCTACTCTGTGACAAAGCGAAAATAAAGGAAGAGTCAAAGATGGTGAGGATTCTGTGCATCCCATTTTGCAACAAACACACCTACAAGTGTTCAAAAGCCATTCTCAAAAGACATGTTGTACAGAAGGAAATATTGAAAAAGTGCATTAGGAAATAAAAGGGCACTTTGTTTACTTCATAAATACTGCTACAGCACAGCCCACCTTCCAAGGGCCAGAAAACAAGTTCCCGTTGTTAAAACTATGAACTGGAAGAAATATTAATGTATTAAACATTCAATTCAAGTTCACCAGAAAGCCACCACTGCAACATAGCCTATATGGCCCCCTGGTGGTTCACTTGGGTATTGCATTTAATATCAGTGTCGCTAGTCCACCAGTTGAAGTGCATCGAGCAACTCTCCACCTCAACCCAACCGTGTTTCCATTGCATTTCTGAATACCTTAAACAAAAGCAATCTTATAAAAAAAACATCTAGTCTGCTTAGAATTTCACCTAAATATTGATGATAGGCAATGAATACATGTGCCTCTCATAACAGTGACCAAAGTTATAGTTCACTCTAAATGCGGAATGGTTCAGCATTACAACCGAAAATGTATACATAGTGGCATTGAACACTTTAAAAATGAATGTGCCATGAGAAAGACACTGGCACACTGACTAATTCTGACTGTAAATGATGGCCGAAGACAAAAAAAAAAAGATGTAGGTATCAGCTGTAGATATACAAACATTGGGGCCATTATAACCGACATTCAAACCTATATATAGTCTAGTCAGTATGTACATTAAGTGAATACAACCAGAAGAGTCATCGATTCTTAACTGAGATTTTCTTTCCTTAACTTGATCACATATGCCACACATGCATATATATTTACAGAGAAAATGAATATGAAGTTTGGAATCCTATGAAGGAAATACCTGTTAACCTGATACTGAGAATGAATGCCAATCAGGCATAAGAATGAATGGATAAACAATAAGCAGAAAGTGCATTGTTTCAGTGACTGCTTCTGGGGAGCTATAGAGACACTGCCTACTATCAGTGATATAACGTCAGCATGTTATCACAATGATGGATGTCAGTCTTCTAAATCATTAAAATCAAAGGAAAGCAGCTAAAGCGGTCAGGGAACTGGCCTAGAAGATCCATTGCTATTTCTATTAAAACAAATAAGGAAATCTAGGAACATCGCTACCTGGTTTGTCAGTTTGTCAAGAAGTTTAGGTCCTTTGTCTGAACAGCGATGGTAAGATTTTAAGAAACAAACAGCCAATCAATATTTACTCCATATTTTCCTTCTCAGTGGACTTTAACCAACACCACTTCCAAAGTCTAAGGCCATTGAGATGGGTCACTTCTGCCCCTAGCAAATGACACAGGCTAGTGAAGAAATAGCATCTTAGCAAAAGCAGCTTCAAGAGTCAGCATTACCCAAAAAGGAAACGAAAAATGTGGGTAATGCAGCTGATCAGATTGAGAAATGGTCTGAGAATCGTACATGCCAGCAATATTTCGGCAAGTACTGAAATTGCATATATGCGCAATTCCATGTGTCAAATAACACTGTTAAATGGATAGCTGTTAAATGCCAGAAACTATTTAACTAAATGTATACATTTGATCAGTAAATATCTCTAAAAATCATCAGTAAAATTATCTTTTTGGAAATATCATTTGAAGGATTCCCTGAGAAATTGTACAATGAAACCTTGGGCGGCAGAGTTGTGGAGGTGGGACTTTGGCCTCGCTACAGAGGAATTCAAGAATCAAATCATTTGTTCAGGTAACCAACCAAGGACGAGTGTCAAGGGATGGCCATTGTGAGAAAAAATGTTTTGTTATGAATGTTTCTGTAAACATGGTACTTGGATTTCATGAGGTACTCTGTTGAGGCCATAAGCAAAGCAAGAAACTTGACTATGGGAAGCAAGGGGGGAAACAAAAAAAAGAAAACCAGAGGCAAGAAAACCAGAACTAGGAGATAGGGGTGAGGGGAAGGATCTGTGCATGCTCTGTCCAGTCCTGTAGGGACACAGTTAAGGCGATGGTGGTTTTTCGACAGCGGTCCGTCTGTCTCTCTCCTCACAGGAGTGTACAACGGAAAAGGCTGCTTTTCTTGGGCTGTTCTGTGATCTTCACCCCTTGGCTGCTGCCCTGGGGGTTGTTACCCTCCTGGAACGCAGGCGAGAACACACAAACAAAATGGAAGAGATGCACGCACTACACAACTCACAATTACAAAGCCCTTCACCATACAAAATCTAATTTATACCTACAAAAACCATAATTGGCTGAGGTAAACCAGTGGAGCAAGTGAAAAACAGCCAAAACATGAAAAATGTGTGGAGTTCTAAACATACTTGGATATATCATTTAATAAATGTATAGAAAGAATAGAAGTAACTTCTATAAATAAATGTTTGGCATGCATCACATGAATAAGATCACATGAATAAGATGTAACTCTATGGTACAGTATTTTGTCCCAGCCCCAATAATCTGTGGCCACACACACTGGCAGTTCACACAACCAAGTAATATGATCAGGCTTGCAACAACCTCATCAATATTTTAGCCACAGCCAAAGACTTACCAGCTTTTTATCCATTTTAGCCTTGATGTCCCTGGCAAGGGTCAAAAAGGCCTGCAGGAAACACGAATAGTGAATACAATGAGGACTGGATAAGTGAATACTAATTCTTGTCCGCGGCATCATCATATGTAATGAATAACATTTTATAGTCTGAATGGATAATGATTGATAACTCACTTAATATCATCGCATTGTTAAATGTGATTAACCTCCGCATGATTCATTAACATTAGATTTTCAGTAAATGGGCAGATCGATGTCCTGTGAAATTCCCTATGATTATCAATCCACCCAAAGAAAACAAGAAAAACAATATGCAACACAACACGTTTAACTTTAAGGCTAGGGGTTAAGATACAACACAAGCAGTAAACACAGAATCTACCTGGGTATTCTATCCTTCATCCCTCAACACAGAAGCCAGGAGAGAGCCAGGATCAAAGTCTCAAGTGTTTGCATTACAAAATAAGAACTTCTTAAGAGACGAGAACCTCCCCTGATACTGTAGGCAATGTGATTATCTGTACTGCAGACCTAAAGCCAGTAACCATAGTATAAATAGTTGACTCACGTTCTCCACGTTAATGTTGGCCTTGGCACTGGTCTCCATAAACTTGATACCGTACTCCAGTGCCAGCTAGCAACAAGAGATAAGAAATCAAAGGCACAGTTATAACTCCAAACGTGTCAACAGTTGTACAGTACGACAGCTCTACTTTGAGCTCTGAGAGACTCTGAGAGCTTCCATAAGTCATGCACAGCTCCAGCGCCTCACCTTCTCTCCCCGTTCCTTGGACACCTGCCGCTTGTCGTTGACATCACACTTGTTCCCCAGGACCATCTTCTCCACGTCTGCCGAGGCATGCTGCACCAGGGGGGGAGGCAGGGTGGTTGGTAAAGGATCCATCATCACATAGATTTCATTCAGGATTTAAGACATTACATTTATTTAGCAGACACTTTGTCCAAAGCGACATACAGTAATTGCATTCAACAATGAAGATATACCACAAAAACTGGAAGAATCATTCAACCTCAAAAAGTGCAAGAATAATTTAAGTGCATTCAAATTGACAAAAGCAGCAAAGCAACTGCTTTTAAGTGCTACAATATAGAGACAAGAGATCGAGACAGATATAGAGATAAATAGATCTCTTTAGTTTTGTTCTTTCGCCACAAGTACCTCTTCGATGTTCCGTATCCAGTTCTTGATGTTGTCGAAGGACTTCTCATTGGTGATGTCAAATACTAACATTATGCCCTGGCGAAGTCACACATTTAAACGCACAGAAGAAACAAACAAAAGTGAGACTTAATATCTTATATACAAAGTAAATGTTGAAACAGGTGAATAAGAGTCAACAGCACAACCACACATCCAATCAATTGGATATATACAATCTCGTTAGCAATCCTATAGACATGGCTATAAAGACAAAGTAGTATAGGCTCCATAATACACCAATCGATCCAATAATCTCTTCTGAATCATAGATGTGGAGCTTAGATAGGCTACTCACCATGGCCCCCCTATAGTAGGCCGTTGTAATGGTTCGGAATCTCTCCTGTCCTGCCGTGTCCCTAAAACAGGTTATGGTTCATAACTTGTTTAATCAAGGTCATAATTGATCCCATATTTAGCACTGCTATTTGGAAGTTAAAGCTTCCAAAGTGTTATTCTTATTGATTATGCATCACCACTTTCTTACCATATTTGTAGCTTGATCTTTTTTCCATCTAGTTCTATTGTTCTTATTTTGAAGTCAATACCTGGGAATTGAATTCAGACACCAGATACAGTGAGGTGATCCACACTCTTTCCAAAACAACTCAGAATCACTAGAGCAATAGTTAAAGAAAAAGAAAACTAGAGAATATGGGTAGGATATACTCAACAACGGCATACTGTCCAGCACTTTCGATGACAATACTAAACTATTAGCTAGATTAAATTAGCAACTTTAAACTCATTCTACTTTAATGTTGCGCATTTAAACTGTTCAGTTCGTTCCATAACGCATGGTGTACTATGCCGGGTGTAATCCTTCTGGGTGCAAGGTTTCCCACCCAGGCGATGGTTAAGATATTTTTGAACTGCGTATTTATTATAAATTATTATAATCACACACATATGATTGCCATTCCATGGACAAAAGAAAGAATATGTCTTAACGTCAGTGGACCTTACAGTACGAGAAGCCGGTTAGGTTGCTTCCTGGCTAACCACCCCATAATGAATGTTAACCAAAAGGTTAGCAAGAAATTAGCATGAAGGGATGGGCTTCTGCGTTAGTACACTTTTATGGCAAAGACAACACAAATAAAGAATACTTGTCTTACCTATCGTTGAGATAAATGTTGAATTGAAGGCATCTTCTGAAAATCGGAATAGTACACATGTCTTTCCGACGCCTGAATCGCCGATTAAAAGTAGTTTGAACAAGTAATCATAAGTCTTCGCCATGTTATTAGCTATTGCGGATATCCCGCCCGTCAACTCGTGTAATACCAAGGGTGATACTGCTTGTCATTTGAAGGGGATTTCCAATTGGTTTAACTAAATGTCATTCTTCTCTGTCGTCGTGGCTCCGGAAGTTACATGCATGACTTTAGGATTGATCGTTTTATACACCTCGTTGGGCCGAATTGGTGATATGACGTGCAGCGATCATCCATAAACGTGAACAGCCGCAAAACAAGCACACCCAATCACGTCCGCTCCTCCTCCAGTCGTGATAACATTATCAGAAATAAACTTGCTGTTGTTGATAGTGTTGAAAGACGTGAAAATAGAATCCGTTCACTACCACTCTCTTTTACGTTTCAACTGAGTCCGAAAAGCTTCTTCACAAAAATCAATAGGATGTCTGTAAGTGATTTTCTTTGTGATCTTTATTTTCATTTCCATTTCAATATCACATTATTTTCACTGAACTAACGCTTTTTAATACAAAAGTATTAATGTATCTACATAATGTGCTTAAACATGATATACATTCAATTTAATTAATTAAACATCAAGTAGGCCTACACTACTTTAACATTTTAATTTGTTTTAATTGTTTTATTGCTATTGTAGCTTGCCTCGTGGACCATAAACTAATACAATTATGTCAGAACGAGAACATGAACGGACATGTTATTTAGAGTAATACATTGTGTATACAGTGGGAGGCAGTATTGGAAAATATTTGACGCACTTTAGGGACGACGATACGACAGAAAATGAAATCGTTTTTTGTCGGGCTTTGGATGTACGTTTTCAACATTGTGGTTTAAACCTCAATGCAGCTTGCTAAGGACCTGATGCACCCAAGTTGTGCGGAAGAAAAGCGAAGGCACAAGAAAAAGCGGCTGGTGCAGAGTCCCAACTCCTACTTCATGGATGTCAAATGCTCAGGTTGGCTATGACCAATAATTTGAGTATGAGAACAGTGATGTACTATTATTATTATGTCTCAAAATCAAAGTGTTTTAACACTTTCCTCTGTAACTATATGTATAATAATAATACTTATTATTAAAATAATGTTTTTACTGGTTTATTATTATTATTATTATTGTTAATAATAATAATAATAATAATAATAATAATACTAATACTAATACTACTACTAATAATAATATTATTATTATTAGTGGCCTATTTTGTCCAAGCGAGGGATTTGAAGGCATTCCCATGCATCTTAACTCTACTTCTCCCTAGGCTGTTACCGAATCAGCACCATATTCAGCCATGCCCAGACCGTGGTGCCCTGCGGGGGCTGCTCGCTCGTCCTCTGTCAGCCACAAGGGGGCAAATGTCGATTGACTCCGGGTGAGTTTAACAACACAACATGGTTACACTATTATAAGCAATGAATTAAGTGCCACCAATAGTTGCCTGGTCTTTAGATTGATGCTGGTTCACAATATACATGCAAATACCTCTCAAAGGCAATCAAATATTTGTACTACTGTTTGTAATGACCATCTTTCTTTCCTGCTTGCTAGGCTGTTCCTTCAGGAGAAAACAATGCTAAGCATGAAACTCAACAGAAGGCATCATTGCGGATGACAGATGCATGGATCTGCTTTCTTTATCATATCAGAGACATAACCTTCAATGCATTTAAATGCAACACACATGTTATAATGTTTGATGTGTTTTCTCCCCATTGGCACAATTTTGGGAGGGGGACAGGGAAAACATTTCTTCTCAACATTTGGAAATCATCCATTTGGTCTACCCCCTATTTTACCAGTTATACACTTCATTTGTATTCCAAAATAGATAAATAACAAAACGATTGCTCCTGGTTTACCAAGCATGTGATTAAAACACATTAAAAAAAAGTAAAATAACAATGAATCATAATTCTAATGAAAGAAAATGAATTATAGTGAAATTTGCTGATGCTACCCTCTGTCTCCAGATGCACGGTTTTGGCTTTGGTACAATTGTACAGGTTTTCAGTTAATTTACTTAAAATACTACCCAACCTGGCAACCCTAATAGATGGCATTATTAAACATAAGTACCAGGTAAATATAATGTACACATCTTATCAGGAGAGGAGCAGGAGAGAGAGAGAGAGAGAGAGAGAGAGAGAGAGAGAGAGAGAGAGAGAGAGAGAGAGAGATTCATTGATTCATCACTACATGATATAGTGTCTGCAGGTCCTCAAGTCTAAAATTCAGTTATATTAATAAAAGCCTTGTCCTATCCATTTATTCAGGAGCCGCCACTGCTGACCCTCTTCTGTCGTTGTTAACTGTCACACCAAATTAGGTCCCTGTATACAACCCCTTTCTTGAGCTACATGATACACCATTGGGTATGGGATAAGAGTGAAATCCAACATTTGATTTGCCAATCAAAACTCCTTTCTGAGTTTAGATAAATGATCAGGCTAATGAAGCAGTGGAATCTTAACAATATTTAACATATCTATTGTGCCAGTATATTTTTATAATAAAAATATTAATTGTGCCAAAAAAAACATGAAATTGACATTGACATTTTGTGTAAAAAACATTTTTAATTAAATTGAAAGGGGGAAGCAGGGGAGCAAATAAAGACATTTAAAACATATTTTGTCATGGCGAAAAGAGTGAGATACATACACACTGTATTTCATAAACAAAACATTTTAAGTTTCATTGGTTCCTGTATAGGAATTCTTTGGTTTCAATCGTCACCTGTCAAAACTGTATGAGAAAATTGGAGAATGAAATTTCTATATACAATAAATGTTTTTGGTTTACAAAACTTGACTTCCAGTGGTTCTGGGTTCCCTCAAAGATTACCCCTAACCTGGAATGCTGGGAAATATCTGTATCTGTCTGGGTTTGCGGAGTAATCAAACAGAACTGCCAGTGGTACTAATGGAGATGTACACACTGGTGCACAGTCCTCAATTACCAGACTACATAATACAGGCTATTCTCTGATTACCACAGATCACATGGGTCCAATGGTCTTTACAGAGTCTGTTTGATTGGATCAATTTTAGACCAAGGAATCGAATAATAATTGCAGAGAAAGAAAATGTTTTTTATGTTATTAAATGATGGATGTGTAAAAAAAACTTGCATAGGCCTATTTGATTGTGAAACAGCGGGCACTAATGACTGATTGCATAGTTTTGCTTTGACCATTGAAACCACAATTTGACAATGCTGACTTAGAACAGGGAGCAACAAAGAGACAGAAATTGCTAACCGTCACCACCAAAACAATCAAGGAGGGATAACACAACAAAAGATTTCTGGGCTGTCAAAAATTAGCACACGGTCAATCACCGTTATGAGGGAAACAGTTTACTTTCATCCAAAAATACTCTAGATGGCACTAAAGAGCCATTCGTAAAGAGAGCTAAATCATGTCATCCACTATATAATATGGCATGGGTGATAAAAATAAATGTCTTGAGTGGCCAGGCATATATTCATTGTACATTGTTCGTATAAAAGTGGTCAGAGTGTTGAAGAAAATGCCAAAATAAGAAGGAACTCAATAAATGTAATGGTGTTGGACTGATTTTGTAATTTTAAAAGACAAAGAAAGCCGTGCCTTAAAATAAGTAATAATTAACAAAAACAAAAAACATTAGGATACAAGTTTTAAGTTAACACCCTGCTTTCTCACTGGAGGAAAAATATATCCAGCTGAAAGTGTGGAATATGTTGAACATTGATGGAATGTAACGTGACTCTATGTCATCCTCTGCGTCTCTGGTGTATTTATAAGCTGTTGAGCTCCAGTAGAGTCTGGTCCAAAACTTGATGCATACCCAGATTATCTTCTTTGGCACTTGATAATTGCTCTGTAGTTTAGAGAAAAAGATGATGATTAGAAGTTATAATATAAAAATTACAATTACAATTAATCATAATATGTCAAAAATAGCGTAACATGAAATTAGCACACTAACAGCAACAGCGTGCATATTAATTTGTCATTAATTGCATATTAAAAACTTTTGTAAACATAACTTAAACGGTGGACACTTTAGGAGAATGCATTCAACAGATGTCCCGGGGCGTTGTTAATCTGTTCCACATGCAGTAAACCAGTCACCCCACACTTTAGAAAGTCCAATAAAATGACTTCTAGTTTAGTATGCATGCTTAAACTGCTGATGGATAATGTATGCCAGCAGCTGACTGTTAGTAAAACATTTACCAAACTGATTCTATAATCACTTCTTTTATTTTTTACATTTTTAGTACCTCCATGTTTCATTATTGCCTATGCTGTTGTTTTGTTATTTAAACCTACGGGCACCAATTGTTACGTAAGAGACTGTCTAGAACAATACAATTACATTTGTGTTATACCAATGTTATGTCTGAAAAACACATTAGGAAACAAATGGTGAGGTATTACGGAACCCAGTGGGGTGCACACTCTTTACCACAGCAATTCATGCTAACTCTTTGCGAGAATCTCACCGTGTAAAATGCATATTGTTGATAACCGAGAGAAAGAGATCATGTAGAGTACATAATGATTTGCAACTAGCAAACTGTTGGTCATCCATTTATTAATATAATTATATTCAATGCATTATGATAAAAGCTGCAGCAACGTATGCCCAGACACACGAAAGATGAAAAGGAAAAATATTTTTAATAACTTTTTTGCAGAAAAAGTCACATATATTCAATAGGGAGAAATAAAATAAAATACATAGAAAGACTCAGCCAGGATTTCAGGACCACAACCGAAAACCAAAGCCAGGTGGAGAAAGTGCAGAAATTGAAAGAGAGGAAGAATGGGATATAGGGATGTATAGAGACATAGAGAGAGTCAGTCGCTACAGAGAGGTCATGTCATTGAGGGCATGGTCCAGCTCCTCGCTGATGGCCTTATACTTCAGCTTCTGAGCATATAGTTCATCTGGAGGTCAGAGGTCGGCAGGAAGCACCAAGCAGAGATGTCAAGTACAACGGCAGAGAATCATAAGTAGAAAGCAGGGATTTGGAGGAACGGCAGATGAACACAAAGAGCGTGGAGAAAAAAGGGAGATGGGAGAAAGAAAAAGAAGGATGGATGGTCAGATGTAGGAATGATAGATTGTGAGTACAGATCCAAGTCTGCGTTAGGAGATGACAGCGAGCTACAAAACACTTTCACAGGCGGTTTCATTCACACACAGGAGTGTTCACACCTGTGCTGAAGGCCTCGTTAAAACTGCCTCCCTTTAACTCCATTAACTCTGTGGTATGTGCTTCCACAGCTAAACAATGCTAACCTTGAAGGCGCTCTGCATAGCGTCTAGCTAGCATATAATACCTGTGCTTTTCAAACAAGAGTCTTTTGCATGTCTAGTGGAAAAAAGCAGCATTGCATAGTTGTGCATACCGGAGACCCAGACCGACATTTTATTAGCTTGCTTCAGTATGGATTTGGCAGCTCACTTTTTTTCTGTTCACAGAAAAACATCTACAGACTTCGGTGTAACACAATATGCAGGTGGGGAGCGATGTCTAAATTAACTGAGTGAAAAGGGGCATATGGAAAAAGGGGGCATATAGGCTTTGGGCAGTGAGATTCTCTAACTGGTACAGGGAAATCATACTCAATTATTCACTCAATGGAAGTAAGCTTGACACGTCAAATCGTTTACTGACTATGAATACATAATAAGCTCCTACAGTGTACTTTTCCTTTAAAAACCAGCCAATGTAACTGGCCCGGCACTCTTTTTAAATAGTAAAAAATTGAAACCCTTCCAAGTCTATAACCTGTTTTACATCTTAGATCACCCCCACCCCACCCCAATATAAAATCATAATCCTCCGTCTCTGTAAACAAATTGAATGTGTTTGTACTGGTGTGTGATTCCATACCTTCCAGGTCGTCAATGGATTTTTCCAGTTTGGCCACTGTCCTCTCTGCAAACTCAGCACGAGTCTCAGCCTGTCAAACAATAACAAATGCTTCATTTTCGTTTTCCCCAAAACTATATAATTGGCAAATAATCAATCCATGTTGAGTTAATCTAGAAATGATGGGACACAATCAAATATTTTTGATGTGGGTAGAATTACTGCACATTTACTCGCTGCATAACACATTCATTTTTTAATTATTTAAATAAATTACTGACCAAAGACCATCTTTTTCCCTTGGAGAAGTTCTCTATATTAATAGAATGATGAACATGATGAAAATTCATCATGTTCAGTGCTGCTTCAATGCATTGGAACCATGACTTCAAAGGAGTCGATGACATCAGATGCTTCCCTGCACTGTGTTATTAACACGGTAAGAAGGCGAGGAGGAGAGGAGCGAGAGCGTCCACTCACCTCCTTCAACTTGTCACTGAGAACCTTAATTTCCTCCTCGTACTTGTCTTCTTTCTCAGAGTACTGTTGGAACAGACAGACAGAGGGCATCGTATTACACATTGCTTGCCAAAAAACACCTTTGTTCTCGGGTGTTGGGGTGCATATTAGTTTCCTCTTGTGGACCTGAAATAGTGAGAGGAAGAAAGAAGTGCATAGTATATGTTTGTGTGTTCTTTTGTTCTTTGCTTGTTTATGTTTATTTCTTTGTTTGCTGTTATGGAGTTGATGTCCAGATGTCTTGACACACACATCATGTCAGATTATCTATTAAGATAATGCATTACGATAAATAATCAAATGTATAAAAGTTAAAATACTGCAGAAATACTGTAAAAGTGAAAAATGTCAGACAGATTCACACATTTGCCTACATGCACATACATGCAGACACAACGTCTCTGTAAAGGACTACAGAACACGTACACACACACACACACACACACACACACACAAACACACAACACTCCTTCTCATGCTTGACATGAAGGCAGCAATGGCATGCAACAGGCTTGGTCCTGGAGTGTGAATGCATTATGCTTTGCGCTAGCAGCCACGTACAACCTGAATAAAGCAGAACAAGGCTAAGTCATGCATTAAAGGAGAGAGAGAGAGAGAGAGAGAGAGAGAGAGAGAGAGAGAGAGAGAGAGAGAGAGAGAGAGAGAGAGAGAGAGACAGAGACAGAGACAGAGACAGAGACAGAGACAGAGACAGAGACAGAGACAGAGACAGAGACAGAGACAGAGACAGAGACAGAGACAGAGAGAGAGAGACAGAGACAGAGAGATAGCATTCATGATGTTGATTGTGATCGTAAATGTTAAACTAATCCTGGCAGACTGCAGTGCTGGCAGAGTTATAAAGCAACAAATTCTTCATGGTGGGTGTGTCTGGTGGGCTTGGACATCACAGTAGACTATCTACTACCACATATTTCTGAGTGCCACGTGGCAAACCATGGTTATATTAGGACCAGGATCACCTCAAAACACAATTTACAAGGAAAATGAATGTTTGGGTATCACTTAGTGAGTTGCGGTGTGCAATTATAGGAATTAGGAATAATACTTTGGTGAGGAGAGAGGTCTGTCTCTGCTGAACCCTGTGCACTGAGCCATAGCAAAGGTCTAAGTACAGGATACAGTGGAACGTTTCTGTGTGGGCCAAATCGCCATGACTAATAATTATTAACTCATCTTAAAGTAGAGCCTGATAAATGTGCTGGAAAAGCAGTTGTATTTCCCAGAAGAGTTTTTTTTCCCATTGCTTAAGAGTTACTTAGGAGTCTCTACTCTGTGGCGGTGTACTGTGTGCATTATTGAAAACTAAGCAGACACTGTATTCATATGGTAACAACAGGTCCTATTGAAATGTATAGAGATCTGTACTGTAGCTGTGTATCAGCCATTCCTCTGGTCACTTTGCCATATTTTGCCCTAACTGAGCTATAAATTTGGAAATATGATATACAGTATATCTGTAGAAAAACAAAAGCATTTAACCTTGTAAGTGAATTGTTGCTCATCCTTCCCCTACACTAGTACGCCCACGTTCATTCATGAAAGTTATTTCGGTGAAACTTTGCCCCCATTTTTCTATTATCATTACTATAAATACCGATGCGAAACTCCTTTGAGTAAGCTACAGCTAACCATGCAGGGTAGTAAGTAAACATCCAACCGGCACCCACGGCTGATATGAGTTCAAATGTTATCTTTCCACACACTCAGATCGGCCCAGACTCACCTTCTCAGACTGGGCTTCTAGAGACTTAAGGTTATTGGTCACATTCTTCAGTTCCTCCTCCAGCCCACCGGCTTTACTGTGAGGAGACACAGACAGATCGTCAGCCTTTGAGTCGTTCTGCAGAAGTGTGTCTGTGTGTCTGAGTGACTGAGTAAATGTGTGGTTGTGTGTGAGTGTGTGTGTGTGTGAGTGTGAGTGTGAGTGAGTGAGTGAGTGAGTGTGTGTCTGTGTGTTGTGTGTGTGTGTGTGTGTGTGTGTGACTGAGTGAGTGAGTGAGAGTGTGTGTGTGAGCGTGAGTGAGTGAATGACTGACTGAATGTGTATATTCTACTTACTGTTCTGACACCTCTGCCCTGTCCTCTGCCCTCTCTAGCTCTCCCTCCAGGATCACGAGTTTACGAGCCACCTTGGACCCAGGAAGAAAGACTTTCAGTTTTCTTTATTGTTGTTGAATTGAGTACTGAAGGCAGGGTCTTTTACAGCCTAAATATCCATATGAATAGTCAGGAGCAACAGTATGGAAGCTTTTTTTGAGGCCAATAAGAAAAGTGCTTTACATGAAATTTATATGGACTTCATTTAAAAACGTGTTATATGAGCCTTAGTTGTCTTTTCCACAGCTCAGAGTTCACTAATTTCCATTCATTAAAACACACAGAGATGGCGAGAGTGATGACGACTCTCTAACTGTTTCCCACTGCAGTGGCCTCACCTCCTCATACTTGCGGTCAGCCTCCTCAGCAATGTGTTTGGCCTCTTTAAGCTGCATTTCCTGAATCTCCATCTTTTCCTCGTCCTTCATGGCCCGGTTCTCAATCACCTTCATTCCTCTAGTTGCGTTAAAACGGCATAATAAAGGGAGAGTTAGCGTGCTTAGAATCTTTTGATAGATGGATAGATTAACAGAGAGAGAGATTTCTTAAAACGAGCTAGATTGTAACAACATACCACTCTCTAGAGAGAGTACAGTAACCAAAAGCTTGCACACACACACACACACGTGGGAATACACATGCACACACACATGACCACACATGGACACATTCAGAAACACACACACACACACACACACACACACATACACACACACACACATACACACACACACACACACTTATACAGGACACTTTTTTTATCTAGCAGTCCAACCTTAAGAATAAACATAGTCACTGTCAGACAGAAAAAAACACAAAGAGCTCTGTGGCTAGGCCGGCACCACCTCTTCCTCCACCTCCACTTGTAAGGTGGTGTTACTGACCTCTCACTCTCGTCCGCGGCCTTCTCCGCCTCCTCCAGCTTCTGAAGTGCGGTGGCCAGCCTCTCCTGGGCCCGGTCCAGCTCCTCCTCCACCAGCTGGATCCTGCGGTTCAGAGCCGCTACATCACCCTCCGCCTGACACACACACACAAACACACACCAGGGGGAGAGGTCATTTGATTCATTCATTCATTCAACTTGATCTTCACTTGTCTAGGAACCCCAACCACCCCCCCAGCCCTCCTCCGCTGCAGCGCTTCTAACAACGGGGAAGGAGGAGGTGTAAAGGAGAAGCAGCCGTGGGCCGAGGGACAGCAGCGGAAGGACCGGAAAGATAAAAATAGGAACAAAAGTAGGGGACAGCTGGAGGGAAATGAGGACGGGCACCTGCAGCTCTGGTGGAGATGAAGAGATTTTCCACTCTTGATTTTCAGTTCCTTTTCAGTGTTGGTTAGCGTTTCCCTCACTGACATGTTTTTGTTCCGCACCGAGACAGGATTATTGTGCAAAATGGCACAATAAAGCACATTTAAAGCAAGAAAAGACAAGACATAGGAAAGAAGAGGAACCTGGATGATTTGTGGTCATGTGTATCATCTCGTGGAGACGACGCACACACTTCATCTTTGTTTAAATCTGAATGAGTTAACTAAAAATGTCACTGATATAATATGCACACATAACAACACATCCCATAGCATACACTTAGATATGTATATACATATACTTTGAGTCTTCATTCTCATAGCCATTAAAGATGTAAGGTTATTTCCCATGTGGAATGCAGCAAAGACATTCCTTTTTCAGTACTGCATGCCATGTACAACCCCACACACATTTTCTAATTAGCTGTCAAGAATCGTCCTGAGGGCGTTCAGTATTAACTTTATATAAAGTGCTTTTGAATGTCACCGAACTCTGGGAAGAAATCAACTGGAGTCACCCCATCTGCTGCAGAAACCGAAACTGAGAAATAACAGTGTCTTGTTGGACCTCCCCAAGGTGGAATGGGTTTCAGAAATCAATAGTCATGTAGAAGTGATATGCATATAGTCTCAAGACAGCTGGAGACATCTGCAGATAATTAGAAAATATCCGTGATACAACCTAAACTCTGATCCAGCCCTGCTGCATATGGCTGAAATTAATAATAATTTTATATAAGGAGAAACTGTAGGCTGAGAGATGATTTAAACTAAATAATTAACGACCAACTAATTTCCACTGTGAATGCTAAAGAACCGGGTCATAGGAAGATTAATTGTTCCTCACTTCTTCTGCCCTTTGTAAACAGACAAGGGCAGATCAGGGAGTACAAAAAGGCAAAGACAAGCAGGGAGGATTTCCTTTTTGCTTCTCAGATAGTCCAGAAAAACTTCTAAGGAGTCATGTGGAAATGGATAAATACTGAAGATTCAAGAAGTCAGAGCAAAACTGTTCACTCAATCTCATTCAGTTTCTTCTCGCATACATTTTTTTTTAGTTTAAATAATCACAATCTTTACTGTATTATCTCAAGTATAAGTACTTCTGCACACTTACTATATGGTACGATAAAATTTTTGCACCGTGAAGCAAAACTTAGACGTTTCATTTATTTATCCAAATCAGCAACTTCAAGGCTTGCAACCTGGTCCTCATTTATTTAGTCCTTAGTTTAGTCTATACGCCAAACACTCTAAATCAAAATCAAATCAAATCTGTCAGTCGTTGATATTGCAGGTAAGCAGATGGTTATCTTCATTTAAATGAGGTTGTCGTCAGTCAAGATGAAAAGGGAAGGAATAACTGGGTGGGAAGGAGAGCTACCACGCTAGGTGGAGGGCACAGGGGAACAAGCTAATCAGGTCGACGTGCGCAGTTCTTCCAGTCTATCATAGACAGAACATTTCAAGGTAGTGGTGCAGCTGAAAATCCACTCTGGTTTGTTTTGAGATTCATTTGAAATTTTTACTTATTATGTTAGCTAGCTCTGTAAAATAGCTAGGCTTAAAACTAGCTAGACGCCAAATGTCACATCACATAGCATGTCGTTCAGAGTATCAAGAGCTGTTTTACACAAACAGTATCTAGCTTACTTAAGGCTTAAGTAGTCTCTCTCTCTCTCTCTCTCTCTCTCTCTCTCTCTCTCTCTCTCTCTCTCTCTCTCTCTCTCTCTCTCTCTCTCTCTCTCTCTCTCTCTCTCTCTCTCTCTCTCTCTCTCTCTCTCTCTCTCTCTCTCTCTCTCTCTCTCTCTCTCTCTCTCTCTCTCTCTCTCTCTCTCTCTCATCTGATCGGACACAGGAAACAACCTTTTCAAAAGTGGGTTCATCTTATCACATAAGGCGCATAGACCTATGACATGAATAGGGAACCATAAGTCACACACAATGAAGTCTGGATTACTAGTGTTTTCGTAAGGTCCTCAGTCAGCATGACATCAATGGCTTTAAGAGAACACTGAACTGAATATGGACCTGGGCCTGAATAACACATGGTGGTATTTTGTTAATTCCTGAGAGAAGCAATGGGTTGAGTTGAATGCCTTCCACACACACACACACACACACACACACACACACACACACACACACACACACACACACACACACACACACACACACACACACACACACAAACAAACATACTATTCATGAGCCCCAGGTCAGTTACATGGCACATCGGATGTTGTAAAACAGTTCCAGGCGCACATGTTACAACACACACACACACACACAAACACACACACACACAAACTCTTTCTCACACAGAGACCAAGACACACATTAAATTGCACATATGCATGCATGCAAACATGATACCACAAACAAATACTCTCAACTCAATCTGGCAACACGCCAGTAAAATGTCAAGTCACTGGTTGTTATGAAAACATAGAAACACCTGGCAACCAACGCAGTCATATAATGAACCATAAGTCTACACATACAATGGCTTTGACCAAACAAACAGCTTACAGCACTGCATGACAACATGGCTCTGCCCATCACGGCGTTTCAACAATTAAGGGGATTGTGGATCTGCTGTAAACACAGGGGGTGTGTTTATACGACATGTAGTTCCAGATGGTTTCCAAGGCCTAAAGTTCATCAACTCATTTCCAGAGGTTCAGAAAGACCCCTCCCCTTACAATGTATATATACTGAGGTTTGCAGCACTCGCTTTTTCTTTTCTTGTTTTTTAAGGGAAGAAGGAATACATTGACCCAACTGGAACAACCCAGCCACCCAGACACTTATAGAGGTAAAAACTGTTTTAAGGTCCATTTATTGTCCTACATGTGAAAGTGCTTGTGGCTCACTGGACAAAGAGTGTTTCTTTGAGACCAAAAGCTATTTGAAAGACAGTAAAATTGAAAGTAGAGCTGCTTAAGCTCTAGCAAAGTCCTAACACAAACTAATTTCATTTCTCCTTGCCCTCATGACTTTCTTTCCCCTTCTCTCTCTCCCATTCTCTCCCCATTCTCTCCCCATCTCTCTCCGGCCATGCCCCTTCCTTAGTCACCAGCTCTGCATTCCCCAGCTGCCAGGGACTCACGCCTTATATGGTCAAATTAACTTCTGAGAATTTGTGGTGGAGTATCAGCAAGATGTAAGACAGCATACTGACATGTAAAAACCCTCATGCACACACATACACACACACACACACACACACACACACACACACACACACACACACACACACACTAATTGCAACCATCTGTGGAGACGGAAAAAGCTGAAAAAGCCAGATACCACACTATGAGGAGGCTCTGTGTTGGCTCCTCCTCTCTAACAGCCATTGATCCAGTTCAGTATTAATGGAGGACATGAATCCAAGCCCACTGTTCCCTAGGTAGCATCACCCTGGCTTAAAATAACAGCAGGATCTTACAAGAGCATGCAAAAGTATGTCAGTGGCTCTCTGGGCCAAAACAAGCAGGCAATGCGCTGTACATCTGTAAGGTATTGAGTGTTATGAAAAGACCCATAAGGATGTTCCAAGAACTGACCAGTACACTAGTGGTGGCCAGACTCTGATAAAGAATTGCAGAATTTGTGGATTGTGAGCCCCTCCCAGGCTTCTGATGGCTCAGAGTCCATACTGATGTTTGAATCCTGTGTGGTTCGGGCCTATTAAAGCATTCTTATTTGGTTTTGAGTTGCAGCCTTTGGAAGTGACCCAAAGTATGCTGTGAGTAATATTAGTTAACATATGAACCACATTATTATAAATGGTTGCTTCGTGTGTCATGTTCTTTCAATCTTGTCATAGACCTTTTCATTTTCCAAACTGTGCTTTTTGCCTCAGTCTGCTGTCTCTCATTGTGGATGATTTTCCATTACCCAATATTCACTATCCATTATTCATGCAATGTATTCATTATTCATTCCTTGTGGTTTTAGGGAATGAACATAACAGCATAGATTCCAAAAGTTGGTTTAAAATTATATTTGATTCATTTAAGTCATTTAAGGCAAATTTGGAAGTTTGTTGCATTTCAGGCCTTTTGAAAACCCATCCTACCACCAAATCACAATGGTCTATTATGGGATGTAGCACGTGTGGCGGGTGCCAACAACAGCATGTCAGGCAACTGTAAACGACTAACAGCTCTTGTTAATATCTCGCCAGTGAAACTGTTTACATCCCTATATATCAGACTGACCAATCCCATTACTGCTTCCAACCACATACTCCAGATGCTAACAGATGCTCTGGCACTTGGTCAAATTGTCTGAAATTGAGTTGTTGTTTTTACTTTTGCCTCAAACCAATGGGAAACTGTGTATCTATGAATGACTGCAGAGAGAAGAGGGAAGTACAGAAACCTTCCTGTTGAAATTGCCCTAAACAAGGTTAGACCTTATTAAATGTACCTTTAATACAGAGTAAACCATGCTTGATCTAGGGCAGACCATACATGTATACTAATTCTTACTTGGATCGCAGCCCAGCACCACCTTGGCGTGGGCTTCACCACCTCAACCCCACTCGCTGTGGACATGGGAGTGTTCCTCAGAATGGGAGGGACCGCCAAGAAAACATGTGGCCAGTTATGTTTGGAAAAGACTTGAGACTATTCCCAGGGAAAGAGTAGGCCTAAGTCAAAGGCCACAAGAGGAAGTAACTTTTTCCATAGAATAGTTCCATTGAACAGTCAGAGAGGCCTGGTACTAAGCACATTGGTCTCACAAAGCAGTAAATAGATGCCAGCGATGTAGTCATTTAAAACTCAGGCCACAGAAAATGATGATTCCTGGAATATTTCCAAGCCATTTCCTGTAATTAGACCAAACTAAATGACACAGAACAAGTGTAAAATAAATATTTATCAAAGAGACTGTAGGCTAAGTTCGACCAAATCGGTTACATGTGTTCTAAATATGTAGACAAGAGTATGACAAAGCAGTAAGACCAAACACATGATTCAAAATAAAGACTAAAGTATGTTTGGAGCAGCCAACAAAGTTACTTAAAATTCAAATGAATGCACACACACATTCAAACATACATACACACACTCAAACAAACACACAGTTCACAGTATCTTCCTGCTGATCAGGGCTGGACTACAGAGACAGGAAGTGCTGGAGTAAAACTACAGGAAGTGTTCGGCCACGGCCTACAGAGGACTTCCTGGGAGTGACAAGGCAGGGTTGCCCTGCGTCCCAGCACAGATACCTCACACTAATAGCATAATAGCTTCCTCATTTCCACATTCCCCAGTGTTCCCACTTCCTATCATCTGATCTCTGGTATTCTATTCAACCACAACATACGCTGTAGTAGTAGTATGATGCTCGCCAGATTGTGTAATTAAAAGCTGTAGGATGAATTGATTCAGTACCACATATTACAGTTCAGTAATCAACATTTATAGATTCAAATAAAACACTAAAAAGTAACTTCATTTGTGACACAAGGTTTTGGGAATGAGCAACCTCTACGACCGAATGTGACTTAATGTATCCAATCTTATCTCAGGCTATATCAAAAGATAGTACCGTTGGGGCAGCGTGGTTACAAGGTTACAGGGGCTCATGGTGGATTAAGAGGGATTCTAACATTATAATGGGGAGCTCTGTAACGGATCATCATTACATCATCATCGTTTGTTACCTGACGAGGCACACAGCAACACCCTCAGGTGTGGGGTTGTGGTTGAGTTCGCGAGGAAATCAAAGTGAGTGCGTCAGGGTGGAGCCCTTCTCCCAGCTGTAATGGAACAGACGACTTCATGGCGTATACCTGGGTGGTTGAGTAATGTCTCAGGGGTGTCAAGAAGGTGATGTCAAGGCATCACCTTGAGTTTTAAGGCCCCACTAAGTGTTTTCCTCAATGCTTGCTTTGATAGCGGCCCCTTTCTTCCAAGTGACAGATGGTTTTCAGGCCAGGACATGACTCTGAGTTGCTCCAATTATTTACATGTGGGGTAATAGAAGAAGCTTTGGTTTTCCAAACATAATGAGCTGTTTACGTGCTCAGGTTGTTTCTTGTGCTTAAGCTTATTATGCACCCAAAACGTAATCGTTCTGCCCAATTGCTTTTGTTGTTAACCTCTTATTAGTATTGATAGAATAATTAACTTTCAAGTATTCATTTAAAGGATTTCCAATCGTTTTTTTTCTCACTTGTATTCGATTATTTGTTCCTTTTGAAAAGTAAAGTTGTATATGTGTGTGTGTCCTTTGGCCAATTAGCCTGAGGTTGCGTCTGCCTTATTTATCACCATATGTACAGGAAAGCTGTTTTTTATACCCCAGTAAACAATGCTAACACAACACATTGTGGTTAAGGAAGGAAGTAGTCAAAAAGCCATTCCTTGGCTCTGTAATAAAGACGTTCTTACTGTTTTAGGTTTCTTGCTTCAATCAATCTTGCTCTAGGCCTATAACCACCACTGGCAATTTAGCCTGATGCAATTTAAAGCTTAAATACTAGCTGTTCCATTTTCTCTATTTCTGTGAATACCTTCACTGTAAATAAATGAATCTGGTAAAAAAAAGAGTAAAAGCAACAGAGGATCAGGATACACAGTGTTAGATGTTTCTTTGAACTCAAGCAACTCAGCACAATAACAACTAACTAAAAACATAAATACAAAGCTGATTTTCTTGCAACTACTTATTTTAGGTTGGTTATTGGCCATTTCATATGATGTATGAATTACTCATCTGTGCTTGAAAATGCTGGCTCCAATTCACAAATTAGAAAGCAGCTAATTCCTTGGGATTGGCATCTGGTCTCTCATCATTCCAGATTGACACTTTACAACCACCTCTTCCATTTCACTACTGATGATAATTCTGCCATTAGCAAAGTCTTGTGCAAATGGATTGGTGCATTGTGCCATCAAGTAGTGTGAAACAAGCTCACACTGTCCAGGCCCTGCTAAGAATTTCCATCCAATCTTGGTAATTTCCATATGTTCAAAGTAAAAGATATCGAGCACTGTCTCAACGAAGATGATGGTGTCGGTTAAATAGCACCTTTGTAAAAAATGAATGAGGCACTACTGCAAAGACATAGGCCTAGACTATATGGTATTTGCATACCTATAATTAAAATGTAGGGCTACTCCTATGTTGTTTTCACAGTGTTTGCCTCTAGACTAACAAACATGGGAATAACTTCAAATGTTAATAAATGATGGCAACGTACTCAAATGCTGAACTCATAGCCTACTAAACAGTAACAAAGTGAAACTCCTTGTGCACTGAGAGGGCACAGTCGCCCTCGATCCAGGGAGGGAACAGAGCATGCGCATTGTGCTAGGGCCATAGGGAAACACAGGAAGACCAACGCCTTGTAGCTCCAGTCATTGCCGGTGAATGAATAAAAACATAATACATTTTCGAACCACTTCGTGATCAACGGCTGAACGTGGCCTGGTTCGGTACGTAATATCGACTGATATAGTGCCCAATGATCGGGAAAGAGCCAGAAAGAGAGAGCGCCAGAGAAGTGACACAAACAGTAAAACATTTTCTCACTTTCTCCCGCAGTTCCCGTTCACTGTCCAGTTCCCTCTGTAGGACCTGAGCACGGTCCTCCGCGTCGTCAGCCTGCTGTTGCAAACACTGGATCTTTCTCTTCACGGCATCCAGAGAGTTTGGACCTGCCATAATAAAGCTATTTGGTGCTAACTGTGACAAGTAGAAAACTTGCGTTGGACGTAGCCGTGGGGTTTTCCCAAACGTGGCTATGGAATGTTACTTATTTGGTTGATTCCAAAATAATAACAACAAAAAGTGCTTTCCCAGAAAACTGATTGCAAATAGATCTGCCTCGTCAGCGACACTCGGAATGAAAAAGAAGTGCAAATAAGTTATGTAACCAAACAATGGCCAGCTGTTTTCCAAAGGTTTCCAGTGATGTTTTCTTCCAAAGATAAGCGTCTCATGAGAAATTATTGTTGTCCTTTGAAGTATAATAGCCTGAATGTGGACGTACGAGTGTGGCACGGCGTTCCAGTTTTGGAAGCGGCGAGGCAAGCGAATAGAAAATGCTGGAATGATGAGGGGAGTCTAAGTACCAGTCTCCAAGTCACCGAAGCGCGATTTGGTTGATGAAGTCACGGTTCAGAATAGGCGGGGCGTGTGTGTGCGTGTGTGTGCGTGTGTGTGTGTGTGTGTGTGTGTGTGTGTGTGTGTGTGTGTGTGTGTGTGTGTCTCTCTCTCTCTCTCTCTCTCTCTCTCTCTCTCTCTCTCTCTCTCTCTCTCTCTCTCTCTCTCTCTCTCTCCCTCTCTGTCTCTGTCTCTCACGTGCGTGTCTGTAAGAAGTAAAAAAAAACACATCTGCAAACGGACTTCATTAACCGTACAGGTAGGCCTACATACCGGATAGTCAACACAGCGTTGTTAATTTGGCATTTTACATTATAGTGAAATGCATCAGGTGGCATCAGTGTGTCCTGGTGTGTTAGAGCATGTGTGTATGTGTGTGTGTGTGTGTGTGTGTGTGTGTGTGTGTGTGTGTGTGTGTGTGTGTGTGTGTGTGTGTGCATGCATGAGACCACATCCATGTCAGCATGCAATCAGTGTCTGAGATATCTTCACTTTAGGATAACATAACATTAAATGTATCATTATTGCCTATTTTAGGGTCACATTTTGCCGTTGGCCTGTTATTGGCTGGCCTGCAGTTTGTTTGCTCTATACTTTCTCGTTTCCATCCACATAGCTGTGAACAATAGCTGTAAGATCTCCTTCTCCCACAACCTCATTTCCCTTTGTTGTGGCCCTTGGCCTAGTCGTCCAAAAATCGCTTCATCTTCGCAACAGAGAAGATAAAATGTCTCCTTCCTCAGCAGTAAGATCTCTGTTGGAGCCCCTTGCTGGTTTGGCCCGTAAACACCGGACATGCTGCAAGCATTGATTTCATTAGACACGGGAGTGAGAGGCTTTCTGTTTGCCCTCCCTGCTGCATTCCACACATACCAGATCCCCTGCCTGCATGCTCTCCCCTTCCCCTTGCTGGAGTTCTCCCTTTAAAACAATCAAGTGTTGTCCTGTGCCATGATCACTACCAGCAGAACGATCAAGGGCAACACATATACCGTGCCTCCTCATACACACCCTCACACACGCATACACACATATGCACTCACACACACACGCATAAACATGCACGCACACACTGACACTTTTACACAATTCTTCTTTTGCAACCAATATATTCCATCTGGAATCAGGTCAGATGTATTGTTTGTGACTCAGTGAATCAGACGCATGCCTGCTTGTCTTCACCCCCACCAGGGTTACTGTCTGGTCAGGATGGAGACTGCGTATGAATTCACATGTGTAATGACCGGACTGCTGCCCTTAATAAGTGACTTCTGGTGGCGGCCGGGCATTCATAGTAAGCAGAGTTGAATCTCTGTGAGGGTAGGCCTACTTGGTTGGAATTCCTTGTTGCTGTGTATTTCCAGAGTAAAAGGTTTTCTTTTAGATTGGAATATTTGATTTGATTTTAAACTCGGAGGAAAGAACACATTTTCCACGGATGCTTCCAGCAGGGAAATGTTGATCGAGCGAGCTCAAAGAAAATCACAATTTCCAGTAGCAGTTTTAGCAGCGTTGTGGTTCAACGACCCGGTTTCATGGAATCCTTTTTTTTTTGGTGGGGGGTGTGTAAACACTTTCTTGCCTCATTCACCTCCCCTCTCTCCGGCAAACGCCTTCCTTGCTTGAGTTTTACGATGCTTTGCGTTTCCTGGGGAAATCCTCTGCAAAAACTCAACAATAAAAAAGATACTCACAAGAGATGGTCTGCAACGCATCATCCAACGCACCCCCCACCCCCAAAAGCTCCTACCCCTCCCACCCACCTCTGCTCTGTCTCATTCTGTAGCTCTCTGTCTCTCTCTTTCTTAGTGCTCTTTTTTGCTCACTATCACACTTTCTCTCTGCCTTAGTGTTTCTCTCTCTGTCTCTCTCCCTCTGTCTCGCCCTCTCACCCTCTCTCTTGCTCTCTTTCTGTCTCACCCTATCTCTCCCCCGCTCTCTCTCTCCCTTCCTTTCTCTATCCCAGAAACCATTGACAGATACCCAGTGCTGTGGTTTCCAGAGTTGTCTTCAGTCTAGATTGGTATATTATGTTCTGTCCCACAATGCATCTGATAAGCCACAGAGCTATTTGGTTAAATTGACTAATTTAGGGATACTTTAACCAAAGAATATTCCTTGCATAAATAACAATAAATCATTGATCACATATCTTGGTTTGATATATAGACTTTTGTTTACGATTGGACTCAAATAACATTGGTCAAAGAGAAAACAACTACTGGAGGACTAAATATCTACAGTGAACTTCTAAACGCCCAATACAAAAGATTGCTTTTGGCAATCGTTTTGGGCAGACACCAATTTCATATGTAAAATAATACAATAGAACCATGATGTTGATGATGATGACAAGAGGCCAGGTTCTAAAACATACCTGTCAGTTAACTTAGCCCTGATTGTGATGAGCCCACCTGCCGAGCAATGAAAGGTTAATGTGAATGTGTCAGTGTCAGTGTTTGTGTTCATACTCATACTTGCATACTCATCTTTCAGCACTCTGAATGAACTGTACTGTACAGACATTATGTGTGTTTTATTGTTTGCATGTGTGTGTGTATGCGTGTGTGTGCGTGCATGAATGTGGATGTGTGTCTGGAATCTAGGGCTGCCCAGGACTCTAGGGATGTCTGTTGTAGAGACCAAGCCAGGAGTGATCAAAGGGAGTTCACGGTGGGCACTGGCATGGAGACACTGAGCCGTGAACTGATGGGCAACAGTGCATATCAGATACAAAGAGTGTTGATGTGAGTCTATATGTGAAGGATGGAACTGGTTGATCTCTCTATTGAATTGTTGGGATATTTTATATATATTAGTCTGGTCCAGAATAAAGTAAAGTACATTAAAAATGGATAAGTGACTCCACTTAAATATATACTCTTTTTTCAGAATTTGTGTTTGTGTGTGTGTGTGTGTGTGTCACCTGTGTGTGCATGTGTGTAAGAGAAAGATGCTTTACACACATCTGTAGCTTTCTTCTCGGCCAGCTCCAGCTTCTCCTGGGCGTCTTTCAGGCCCTCTGAATATTTATCCAGTTCATCCTCCGTCTGCTTCATCTTCTTCTGCAGATCCATCAGTTCATCCTCCAGCTGATGGGACACGAAACATCTGGTTAACCTGGCTCACACTCCCTGCTCAGCAGTCGTTCATATGGAAGACTATTCTGTTCTGTTCAGATCTATTCTATTCTACGCTGCTTTATTATATTATATTTGATTCTATGCTGCACTGCTCTATTCTATTCTATTTTGTGCTGAACTTGCCCATTATATTATATTATATTATATTTGATTCTACTCTACTGTTGATACTACTGTACTCTCTTCTACTCTTGTAATCTCTCCCCTATTATTTTCTATTCTGTACTCAGTTATATTCTACTCTGCTCTTTTCTATTAAATTATATTCTATATCCTACTCTACTGTGCTCTATTTTGTTCATTTTAATCGTCTTTGTTGTAGTAGTTGTGTTTGATTGGGATCCGTCCACATGACATAGTAATTGGGGCAATCAGGTTTTCCTAATATTAAAATGTTTCTCTTTAATATGGTATCCATTTCAGTGCAGTTCACCCTTAAATGTATTTCCTCCTGTAGTTTAGGTAAATTGGTTATTTCTTTCCGTACTGAGTGTGTAATTATTATAATAATATAGTTTGGCTTCCTATCAGAGTTCCCATGATAGGTATCATATGTGTATAGTAGCCTAGCAATTACTGACCTGGAGAACTGAAACAGTTCACAAGTAAAATACATATTTTCAGTGTACAATCATATTCCAACAATGTGCTTTTTTATGCTTTAGATTGCATGTTCATTATTAAATAATTATTTCACATTGTTTCATAGGTTGTTTGAGTGACGTAGCAGTATAGTTTCAATTATGACAGTACATTCCATTTTACTAGATGTAATAACAAAACAAACATAATAACAGCCTATATTAATTAGGAAGGTGATAAACACAATTGTTTTAGTGCATCTGCATCAAACTGCATTTTAGTCATGTTTTCTGAGCCTGACCAGGTGTAATGTTAATGTTTAAGTTGTCAAATGTAATGGTTTATTTTTGGATCCTAATAACATTAGTCCTGGTATGCACTGATTAATCTATCCTCTCACTACCCCCCCCCCCCCCCCCCCCACACACACACACACACACGCACACATACATACACACAACCACACGCACACACACACACACACATACATGCTCACACACACACACACGCGCACACACACACACACACACTTACACACAGATACACACGCACACACACACACACACACACACACACACACACACACACACACACACACACACACACACACACACAGAGGGTAAGTGGTCCTGCTAATCAGCATTCTTCTCTGAGCCAGTCAGAAGTGATAATCCCACTGGATAATTCACACAGCCTATCTGTTTCCTAAAAATACTTTGGGTTATCACTGAACACACAGGCGCTGGGGCTGTGCTTATGTATTGAGGTGATTCTGATGTGTGTGTTGTGTGCATCAGCATGTGGTCGACCTCACATGTGTCTGTTTGTGCTAATGCTGAAGCCCCGGCGCTAACCTCAGTGGTCGACCTCTGTGTTGACATCCCTGGCAGCAGGCTAGTCCAACCTAAACACAGTCACTGCAGAAGAATGTCTGGTATATTGGTTCCCTAGTTAGTGAAGTGGGCAGCCCTTTCTAGTGTCTCTCTGTTTTATTGCAGTTAATCCAGGGTGGATTAGAAATGATCATATGAGGAATATATATAATAATAATATAATATTATTATATTAGGAATTATCGCTAATGGTGTGCTCAGCCTTAATGTCAACAACATTGCCCTGTCTTGTCTTACATCAAACATCTACAGTACTTACTAAGTATTTATGAGTATTGCACTGGGTCTTTCCTTCAATCTTTCTGTAATTGTTTCATTATTTCATTATATCTTTTTTTATTCTTTCATTCCTTCATTCCTTCATTTTTCATTCCTTCATTCTTTCTTTCTTTCTTTCTTTCTTTCCATAATATAAATAAATAAACCGAAGTGCTCCTAGTTGCCTTTTAAGCACAGTCTGGAAAATCCCCATGGCTAACTATGTTTGCACATGCGATTTGCTTCTCTCATCTGCATAATGTAGGCCTAAGTGTGCCAACTATTTATCAATAAATAGCAAGGGCAGCTTCTGTAAACAAATTCCTAGAATCCAGACATTAGGTGTCTATTAAAAGCATTTGTATTGCGAGTTGAAATGTAAAAAACGTAGTATCGTGAATTATAGCTTTATGGATGTATAAATCCTCGAGATGTTTCACTTATAATCTTGGGCCCTCTATTAGCTAACAGTCACATCTGTCAGTCAAATAGTTGTATAGGTTATTTCCATTGAAGTAGGCCTGTGTTTGGCATAGGCCTGTGTTTGGCATAGTATCAATGTTATGATCAGCTTAACAACCAAATACATTCAAGAAGAACACTATGTCTATGTCACTCTCCATAGTGTCATAAGATTTACATAGACTACATGTAAATGTGATTCTCCTTCACAAATTAGGTCTCACATGCAATTCCTCAAAGATGCTACCTGTTTAGTGCATTGGGCATCTGGCAGCTATCCATAACTTAGTACCGATATCTTGAATAACTTATAGCACCCCTTAATAATTCTAATAAGAAACTCAGTAGTAACATATTCTTCATTCTTTATTTAAGAATAATTGGTGTAATTATTTTTACTTGCTGGTTTTGTTTATCACACACAATCTGAACAAGATCTAGAACAAATGACAACAAATCCATCGGTCCTTTCGCCTACTCTGAACTTCATCTTCATTCATCTTCAAACACTTTGTTTCTGTCTCTGTCCCACCTGCTTGCATTTGTCCTCCGCTGCCTTCTTGTCCGTCTCCGCCTGCTCGGCCCGGTCGATGGCGTTCTCCTTGTCCAGTTTCAGCATCTGCATCTTCTTCTTGATGGCCTCCATGGTGGCTGGCTTGAGTTGGCTTCTGCTCCAAAGGTATATGAAAATGGAGCTGTGGAAGAGGATACCTGGCTGGCTTGGCTCCTTTGGTCTTGAAGCGGTGAGTGGGAGAAGCCCCTGAATCCAAAGGGGGGAAAGTCAAAGAGAGAAGAGAGAGAGAGGGGAGATCGAGAGCAATGCAAGTAGAGGAAAGGAGGGAGGGAGGTACGAGCCGTTGACCCTAGGAGCTGCTGGGAGTGATTTAAACAGCAACAGAACCTGCCTCCCATCTCCAGTGATACCTCCTTCTCCTCCCTCTCCTCCTTCTCCTCCCAAAACTCCCTCTCCTCCCTCTCTCCATCTGCCTCTCTCCCATTCCATCCATTCTGCACTATCACACAAACATGCATGCCTCACACACATGCAGAAGCACACACCCACACAAACACACACCCACACATACATAAAGACACACACACCTACACACATATGCGCATACACACACACACGCATACACACAAACACAGAAGTGCAAACACACACACACACGAACACATACGTGCACACAAACACACCCACACCCACACATACACACACACACTAGACCATATCAAAGCACTCATCTATGGCCTTTCTGAGGACTGGTTTGGCTGCTGTAGTGTGCGGGGCCTTACTGGCTCTCCTGCCAGGGATGTTGTCCTTATTTGGGGTTGCCGTGTGTCTCTCGCCAGGCCCTGTTTCCCCATCGCTACCCTGCTTCCAATGGATAAGGGCTTTGTTGACACTCACTAGCACTCAAAGCTAACTTTGTGTATGTGTGGGTGATTCTGTGAGTGTTTGTGAAATGAAGAGAGAGAGAGATGATAAGGGAGCTAAATGCAAATCAGGGAGAGATTGTCTGACGGAAAGAATGCCAGTGAGAGGCAAAGCTATGAAGCATGACGGGGGAGAAAATAGAAGCAGCAAAGGCATCTTTGAAGTAAAGGAAGAAATAGAATATGGCAGAGAGAGGGAGAGAGAGAAAAAGAGGGAGAGTGAGAGAGAGAAAGATACATAGAGAGAGACATTCAGAGTAAGTAAAAAAACAGGGATGGAGGAAGGTTGTAATTGCCTTATGAAAATATGTAAGTATGATCATATTTTTTCACAAGGGACCTTAGTCAAATCTTACCAGGCTAGAGAGAAGAGAGTGAGACAAGCACAACATGTCCATCAGCAACATTATTACAGTGGGCATACCAAGGTCTTGCCCCCAACAATACGACCCGCCCGGCCTCACAGAGAAGGACTCAAATAGCAGGGCTTCATAGAAACAGGATTTGCACCTTGAGAAGACAAACAAACAAAGACCTGGATGTCATTTTGACAGTGGTGGAGGCCATGCGAGTCACGCTCCGTCCAGATCGGACACAACGGCAGGGGAGAGTTGATCGAGAATTCGTGGTGAAACTTGAGCGGGGAGCTGGGAACGGCTGATATTCGAGCCTGCTGAGTGAAGGGTGGAACAAGACGGCTGATGGGAACAAAGAGGAGCCGTGTCCACTGCGGCAATCTGGAAAGATATGACAGAAAAGAAGCAGGAAAACCATACAAATGTGTGTGTTTGTGGAAGAATGTGTGTGTATGTGTGTGTGTATGCACATGGACACACGTGCACACACACACATACAAACACAAAAACACACACACACATACATGTGCATGCACATAAACATGCATGCATACAAATGCACACATACATGCTTGCACACACACACACACAAATCCACATACACACACACACACACACATACACACACATACATTCATGGATTCCGATTTTTCTATATGAACCAGCCAACATACACTGACTACAATGAACAAACACATGCATACAATCACGCACAGATGTGCAAACACACACACACACACACACACACACACACACACACACACACACACACTCACACTCACACACTGCTCCTTCATGAGAACTCTAACTCTGTGTCTGCAGGGCTTAGTCTTTTGGCAGCTACACTCCACCAGACTAACCAACCCTAAACTATGTAACATTTCTTAAATAGCTGGTACACCACAGTATATCTGTCGACATCACGGAAGGTAACAACGCTCGATCAATGTAGTAATGCATGCGACGTCCAACTCATACGCATTCCCCAACACACAGCAACACGTTGTGATTTAACACACCCAGTGGTTACACACACACACACACACAGACACACACCTGATTGGTAGGTATTAACTACATGCGTTCTCATGGGATCTGTGTGTTGAAGCTATTGAAGCCAAGGATTGGATTACATGACAATGCAAGCTCTTTTAGAGGGATAAATTGATGAAGTGCAAGACAGAGGAATTCAGGATGGAATGTTGCTCTCTCTCCCTCTCATGGTTCTGTCCGCCTCCAACACAACTTGTGTCTGTTCTTTTTCTATTTGTCTGCTCTATATGGATGTCATATAAAACCCACTTTTTACTGCTGCTCCAATCCGATCCTCTCTCGAGACCTATTCGACTTTATGAGAAACAATCAAATAGGTTATGGTGTGTGTGTTTGTGTGTGTGCGTGTGTGTGTGTGTGTGTGTGTGTGTGTATTCAAGCAACCAGTTTTGTACATGTCAAGTTATAACTGAACAGCGAGTTTGTTTGGGATTAGGATATTTATGATGCTCCTGATACTAATGAATGTATAACAGAGCTGCATTGTTCAATGATGCTTATGTATATCTTTTAAGATATGGTATTGATATACAAATTGAATAGCATTCTTATGATTTTTATGGGACCACTTCCAACACGAACCGCCCCATTTTTGTTCTTAGGTGAACCGCAGACTCTGAGGAAGTGAGCAAACATTTCACATAATAACTGGACCCAACATCACCAGGGTAACTGAAGACACATGTCCTCTCTTTCTCTCTGAAAAGATACCCTTTTCAGTCCTACCTGCATACTTCAAAAGAGTTACCGTTGGAGTTGATACCTTAATAAACATGGAAAGACCTGTGTTTAGGTTTTTGAAAATGATGTGCAAAAGTGCGGCACTGGTGTCTTCATCTTCAATTGGCCAGAAAATAGTTCAGTTTTCTGCCTCTCCTCTCCGCTCCCCTCTTCCCTCTCCTCCTCTTTCCTATCTAACAGTGAAGTATCAACATCCTATAATGTTGTGACTCCAGATCCCTTGTAGATCCAGACCTGGTATTCTGGTTACAGCAGGCTCACTGAATGCACACATGGATCTAACCAACCAAGGTCCACCCAGCCTTTTGCTTGGTAATTCAAAACACTATAATTTACCGTTTTTCATTTCCTCTCCCGATGTTCCTGAATTATTCCATCTCTCACTGTCCCTCGGCCACCGAAATGTGGGCCGGACAAACCATGATATATTTGTCAGCTTCGGATCACTTTGATTTGCTGGTGTGTGGAGTGTTGTGTTTTTTGGGATTTGTGATGGAGAGTGAATATGCCCATACTTTCCTGTTGGAAAGGCGCAGAAGGAGGAGGAGATGATGTAATTTCTGTGGAAAACACAATACATAAACATATGGTCTGTAAAATTACAGTTGCAGTTATGCTCTCGGAGGAGAAACGTGTCAGATACTGTGTTCCTGTGTGTGTGTGTGTGTGTGTGTGTGTGTGTGTATGTGTGTGTGTCTGCTTGTATGTCTGTGAGTGAAGTAGAAAAAGGGAGTGAGGAGAGGAGGGGAGAAGAAAGAAACAGAGAGCAGGTGCATTTCGTGAGAGAGAGAAAGTTAATTGTGTGTGTATGTGTATGTGAGTGTGATTGTTTTTGCATGCATGTGAGTGTGTTTGTGTGTTTGTATTTGTGTGCATGTGAGTGTGTTTGTTGTGTGCGTATAAAACCCAAACCCAAAGTGACACCTCAGTCAGGACA
This sequence comes from Lota lota, assembly GCA_026745465.1. NCBI lineage: Eukaryota > Metazoa > Chordata > Actinopteri > Gadiformes > Lotidae > Lota > Lota lota. Next base: position 167,058 of record JACYXH010000685.1, on the reverse strand, counting down.
AGCCTCCACCTGGACCTTGTGACATCATCATATCCACAGCCACTCCTATAAACACAGACACACACACACACTCAGCCTCTGTGTCTTTCTCTGTCTCCTACACACCCCTACCCTTAGCCCATTGCCTGAACACGAAGTACATGTTTCCTTCATGATGATTTGTTCCTGTGCTGGTTGCTGGGATGTCATCCCCCCCACCCCCCTCCAACACATGCCTCTGTTGCTCTGTGCCAACAAGGAGTGACTTCTCATGCTGTAACTTCCCCCTCAGATCCAGGGCAAGAACATTACATCATGCTTCTCAGGACAAACAATGGGCAGCTACACACAAACTACAAAAGACACGCACACATTCAAAGATGCCCCTCCCACACACACACACACACCCACACACACACACATAAACGGCATCCTCATTATATCACTTTGTTTGACCTCACCATTTTCACTATTCCTTTAGTAAATAATTGCATGTGTCCTTCTTTATATGCTGGTATATCATGCATCTTATGTCCTCACTAGGATGACCACTGTGTATCTCTGTGTGTGTATGGGGTCCATGCCACTAATAAAGCTCAAACAATGGGACCAAGTCCAACTGGCTTTTTGATTTCTCCCATTATTCTCACCACTTTTTTTGTACTTCATATTAGATCAAATTAGCTCACTGTAAAGGTCTACTGGGAATTTAAAAAAAAAGAAAAGAAAAAAAGAACAGCTGGTGACCTCATGGTGGTGAGACATAACAGCAGTCCGGATGACTCAATGTGTGTCTCGGTTTGCCTATCTGAGAACAAGTACGCATAGAAAGTGGTGCATCAAACATGCATGTCATAAATCATTTAAATGCATCGGGACTGCGGGAGCATCAAAACAACCTCCAAAGGGCAAACTAGTTAGAGAGAGCATTTATAAGAGAGAGAGAGAGAGAGAGAGAGAGAGAGAGAGAGAGAGAGAGAGAGAGAGAGAGAGAGAGAGAGAGAGAGACAGAGAGAGAGAGAGAGAGAGACAGAGAGAGACAGACAGAGAGAGACAAACAGAGAGACAGAGAGAGCGAGAGAGAGACAGACAGAGAGAGACAGACAGAGAGACAGAGAGAGAGACAGACAGAGAGAGACAAACAGAGAGAGAGAGACAGACAGAGACAGAGAGACAGACAGATAGCGAGAGAGAGACAGACAGACAGAGAGTAATGTGGGAGCTGCTCCTTCCATAACAAAGCGTGGTGGCACACTAACCCAGTCAGTGAGTGAGCGAGAGGTGCGGCCCTGGACAGACACTCTGGTGACGACACGCTATAGCACCTGTGGCCGGTCGCTCAAAGTGTTCACCAGGTACACAGGCACCGCCTCTTCTCAAGCTCACACCTTATAAGGACACGCTCCCTTGCCTGGGACTGACCATTGTCCAGACTGACTGACTGTACAGCTGAACAACAACTGGTTAATAAAAGAGGTGAGGATATGTGACTGGTTAGAAACAACATGAAAAAGCCATTTTCGCACCAGCTGACACAGTTGCTGTGTCACCTTGAGTTGAGGCGATGAAAACATCTTAAAAGTGTCATCAACAGCTTCCCAAAGTTGGATCTTATCGCATTTTACTTCTCAACAGGTTCCCAGTGTTCCAGACTGTTCCTATCTGCTCCTGACTTCCTCAACTTAATATTTCGTCACCTTTACTCTTTTCCAGTCCTCCTGCCCACATCTCTCTCTCTCTTCTATTCTATTCAGAGGAGAGCGCTTTGCACAAAATGGTGACCTCTCTTTACAGGACGGCCCCTTAGCTACTCTGTCATTACCTGGTTTTCCTGTGTGACTGTGTGTTTAACCCCTGTTGAGTAAGTAGGTCAGCAAGGAAAGACAGGCATGCACATGCACATGCACACATACACACACACACACACATACACACACACACACACAAACACACACACACACACTTAGATTAAGACATGCAAGGCGCATCTGGTTTTAACGGACTCCCATCTCTTTGGTGGAAGTGCTACAAAGACTTTCTCTGCCTGGAGAGAGAAACTGGTTGAGTAAGGGAGGGACAGGAAAAATAAATACAAGAGAGAGGGAGGAGAGAGAGGAAGAGAGGAGAGAGAGGAAAAGAGGAGAGAGAAAAGTGAGAGGGAGAAAGAGTGTGAGAGAAGGGAGAGAGAGGGAGGTGGCGAGAGGGAAAAGGAAGGCAGGATGTGGACAGGCCACATCCCCAACACCGGAGTCTGATAAAGGAAACTCCGCCCACAGGAGAGCAGAGCTCCGCTCCACATAGCCTTTTAAGGTAAAATCGGCCCCAAACTCTCAGTGGGGAATGGCACCATGATAGAGTCCCAGTGGACAGTACAGAGCAGCCAAGGAGAGGCTGGGCCGTCTCAGAGACCAGCAGCTCAGTATTTAGACAGAAGTGCCACATTAACTAAGCCGTTTTCATGAATTGTACCTAAAAGACAACTCAGTGCATGTGTGTGGCGGCTAGCAGAACAACGTAAACTCAGCAGGAGCATGTCTGAGCGCGACTGCACTGTAGGTGGGGTCGTGCAGCGTATTCTCCACGGCCGTGCTGGTGATCCATGGAACAAACACAGGAAACGGGCAGTCTGTATGGCACCGCGCCTCTGACACACACGCACATGCACACATACACCCATACACACACACACACACACACACACACACACACACACACACACACACGCACACCCACACAGACAAACACACATAAGGAAGATGAGGGACTGGGTAGTGGACCCTTCCTCGCCCTGGGTAGAGAATTGTAAACACTAGAGCATATTGTTAACAACACAGTGTGTCTGTGTACGTTGTGAACCCCAGTGAAGATGCACAGGATGTGCTGGTATAACATCCTGTGGAAGTTAACCCTAACCCTAACATTGGGTTCTTGAATATTAATTAATAGTATAAATTTATGAAAGTATTAATGTGTGTGTGTGTGTGTGTGTGTGTGTGTGTGTGTGTGTGTGTGTGTGTGTGTGTGTGTGTGTGTGTGTGTGTGTGTGTGTGTGTGTGTGTATGTGTGTGCGGGCATATCGGTGTCTGTACGGCAGTGTTTTAGAACGGCCTCCTCCTACCCTCTGTTATCTGGCCTGATATTTGCCTCTGGGCCTCTCACTCAGAGACGCTGTGTAAATACAGAACCATGCCTTTGAATGGCTAAAAAGAGTGAGGGAGAAGTATTAACAGTGCTTATCATCACATCACACTCACTGAGAGGCCCGAGGAGGGAGGAAAGAAGGTAGACAGGAAAGGAAGGGAGGGAAAGACAGACATTTATCACCGGAGAAGAAGTATGAATGGTGAAGAGAGAAGGTGCATTCATGGCAGGATTCCAATGCTTTCCACTGTTGTGTTTGAGTGAGATTGAATCAAAAGAACGGATTCAAATTTTAAATTTGAATAGGGTTGAGAGCTGTTTTGCTCTTTATGGTCTTTTTGTTTTCAGCATTTTCAATTTTAAAGCATCTAAAAATAGAACTATTCACAATTAATGGATAGAGGAATGCAGGGAACGCTGTGGTCGAAACAGTACTGCTCCTAGATTTCCTGTTATTCTACTTTTTGTTCCACATTGAAAGGATATGTGTTCAAGGGTAGCTGTGCTAACATTGCAGCAATGATAAGGTTATCTATGTGTGATGCTTAATAGCCCATACAGGAAGAATGCATTACGTTAGCCTGTAGCCATTACACTGATAGATAGCAGCCAGCATAGCACAGCCCAATCTAAGTGGTTCATGCGGTGCCAACTGAAGGTCATGGAGTGAAGTAGTGAGTGGAGGAAGGAATAGAAAAGCTGTTAAATGCCTCTGACAAGGCAGACAGCAAGCTCAGCAGCTATGCTAACTTTCACATTTTGGGGTAGGGCTCCTTTACTGTCATCGCTTTGTCGACTCACTCTAACTCTCCATTGGATGAGCTCCAAAATCCCTCTCTGCAGTCCCCACAACTCATCCCCAAAAACCACTGTGTCCTCACCACTCTTCAACAAGCCTTCAACCTCTCCAGACCTTCACTTTTTTTTTCCATTTCATCATCAGACCGTCTGTGGGCGTTCCAGTGTCTGACTGGAGCCGGTAGTCTGGTGAGACCGTCCAGATATTGAAGTTTGTGTTTTTCAATGAATATCAGTCTGGCCTTGGCTGGGCAGCAGTTGATTTTCCACGTATGGGTGCAGCCTGGCGTTAAATTGATTACATAACTAAGTTACACTCATGCTCTCTGTGCTCTTGTCAAATCAGGTTGGAAGTAAAGCAAAAAGACATTCTCCTGTGAGGAAAACCCATGCTTATAGTGTATGGGCTCACGGTATTGCAAGAGGTTGTGGATAAAAGTTTCCACCAAATGGCCTGTGTGTATTATTTATTTAAAGATGGCTCTACCTGTATGGCTTAATCCCATGATTGGATGTTCCCACCTGAACACCCTCTCCCTACTAGTCTGTCCCTAATAAATAGAAAAACATAGGCCCTGCACATACACTGATCTCTGATGAAGGCCAACACATCCTCTTTATTGCACTGGAAACAACGCTTTTAAACTTTTGGAATGTACTTTGGACTCCCAATGTCCCTCGCTGACCTGCAGCAACCTGGTTACCCCTGCACCCTGCCTGTGTGGACTAGACCCCAGACCTCGTACCCCTGAGGGAGGAGTGCCCCCCCATCCCCCCACCAATACCCCTGTATTCCCACACATTATATCTGCAAGTTGTCTTCCTTAAGGGGTAAGGGCATACAGATGTCTGAGAAGTATGATAATCTTAGCAGACACAGAAAATAATATTTCTTTCATGCAATTAGTTTTGATATACTTATTGACCAGATGCATTTAGCCCATCCTAAGCTAGGAGCTAGATGTGTGTGTGTGTGTGTGTGTGTGCGTGTGCATGCACCTTCACGATGGGAGCAAAGTTACGATGTCCCTGTGCCCTGTTGATCCCTGCAGTCAATAAAGTTTTATAGGTGTAAGCGGGCCATCTGGGAGCATGGGGGTGTGATAGTGCAGGCGGGCGCATGCCGTCAAACACATGGATCCGCTTAGCGTGCTAATGGAGGAGCTGTCATCTACCATCAGCAGTAGAGGCAAATGAATACACAATTAAAGACTCACAGACACACACACACACACACACATGCACACATGCGCACACACATACGTACACACGCACATGCACGCACACATACGCACATGCACTCACACACACTCACACAGACTTATACATACAGGTGTGGACATACATGTGTGTACACACACACAAACACAAACACACTTACACAAACACACACACATGCACAAATGCATCATTAGACTTCTAAAAATGAAAGACAATTATTTTGCACCAACGATTCAATAGCAAAATGATCAATGTTGTTATATTCAGCATTAATGCTAATAGATATCATTCTTTATTCCAACAGAGCAGAGTTGGACAAAGACAAGCATGGAGTGGGGTTGCAGTGCAGTCGTTGGAGCTCCAGCAATTGTCAAGATTCCAGGAGGAAATGGGGGGCTGGTGTCCATTTCGAAGCGGTGTCCCCCTTCCTTCATCTCATTCTGTTTCAGCTCCAACAACCCAACACTCTACTTCTGCCACTAAGCCAACTGATCCCTAAAAAACGATATATTTTGTATTGAATGCGTTGATGTTGTTGTAGATTTTCATAAAGTATAAATTACAATAATACATTACTTAATGAATAAATAAAAACGACTGACTGATCTCTCACCAAGTTTCTTACGGCAGCTTTCCCAGCAGGCGATAACAGAATATGACACCCATTAATAAACTTTGTTTGAAACTTTGTTGGTTAGTTTGTATATGATGTGATGTTAGCTCCCTCTAGTGGCGGGTGTGCGAAGGTAAAATCCACGGTTCAACACAAATCAGTAACATCGAAAAGTCGTAAACTATCTAAACAACTAGCATGGCCATTAATAGAAAATCTTTGTTATATGATTTATCATGTTTCCACTGTTAAAATGCAATGGTATATGTGTTTGGAATGGTATATATATATATATATGTGTGTGTGTGTGTGTGTGTGTGTGTGTGTGTGTGTGTGTGTGTGTGTGTGTGTGTGTGTGTGTGTGTGTGTGTGTGTGTGTGTGTGTGTGGAATAGTATATTCCATAACTATGGAAACATAGTTATGTGCCAAACTTCAGGCACATAACTACGTCTGAACCCATACTAAACCATCTTCCCCTAGTTACACTTTAAAAAAACAACAACCGAGATAGCTTGTCTTTCTAAAAGATTCCTCTAAAGGGAGGTATTGCGCTATAAACGGTGCGACTTTAGGCGACGCTGAGGAGATGGTCATCCATGTCATATATTCGGTAGTATGAGGATTACAAAATCCCCTCCCCCTACACTACCCACATTCCAGTCCCCCCCCCCCCCCCCCCCACACCCCCACACACACACACGCGCACTCTCACATGCACACGCTCCAGTCCAAACACACACACACACACACATACACACACACACACACAAACAAACACACTATTGCGCTAGAGTACACTCATGTTTATGTGTAACGTAGCTGTGTGGATAAGGTAAGTCTACAGTGTTTTGTTAGGCTAATGGTTAACACACACACACACACACACACAAACACACACACACACACACACACACACACACAAACATACACACACACTGACATACACATGTGCACACTCCAAATACTAATTTGTCGAATAAGTGCTGTATATGGCTATCAGCCAGGCTAGATAAGGGTGTTGGATAAGCAGGTTCAAGACATCACAGCCTATTAAGATGGCTTTGATAACTTTACTCCACTCCATTAAAATGGTCAACCTCTTGACTACAATACGCTCATTATGAATCACCAAACAGGCAGGACATTGTACAGTGGCAGACCCGTGGACGGCTAGAAGATGTAAGCCTATTATGAAGTGTTTCAGGACCTAGAAAGAGGTTAATAGCAAATGTCACTCGTTTGGTGCAATTAGATCATTCCCATAGCCTATGAACCCCTGAAGGGGCATAGACTAAATCCTGACTAAGTTCCTGTTAATACAATAGCATCCTCTGTGTCTCACAGAGCATACCTCACATTTACTGCTGCTTTAAATTAACCTCAAAGATAAGATGAAAACACCTGTATGAAGAGATCCTGTATTCAAATTAGAATGGAGATGATAGGACTGGAGTGGAGAGCTGTGTCCATATTTGGATATCTGACTCGGCATTATGCATTCCCAAACCTAATGAACATGGATTGGGTTTTATTGTCTTATTGTAAACCTGCACAGTACAACTTTAATACTTTTGTTGAGAATTCAGAGTTGATCCAGTGATTCTTACACTGCCTTAATCTTTTTCAAAATATCATTTTGATGAACGGCTGAAGGCTGCAGTGAAATAGTTATACAGTGCGGGTGTACTTTCCTTTTAATTCTTCTTTACAAATTCTTTACCATATGTTTAAGATGTGTTAAAAGCGGAACCTCTGAAGGTGGGAGCAGAGCCTATGTTAGTCCGTACTTCCTCAAGTGAGCGCATGGTTCTGACGCATTCCACAAGGGAGGGCTTGTGTTGCGCTGCCCTCCTTTGGAAGGCAATGTCCCAAAGTAACCTCCAGTCCTGGCTCCTCTCCACACACACACACACACACACACACACACACACACACACACACACACACACACACACACACACAAGCACACACATGCACGCACACGCACACACATTCGCACACACACACACACACATACGCACACACACACACAGACACACACACATACATGCACAAACAGACACACACACAACACACACACACAGTCAACTGGTCCCAGTGAATAGCTATTCAGATAAGCAGAGGTCTTGAGAATCTTTGATCATTTTTTTATTAATTGTGATTATTATTGTGTATTATTTTTGTTGCAGCATAGGATTGTTGTCTTTAAGATTAGTTGTTGACATGATCATAGGCTCATGGGATATGTTGTAGGGGTATTAAGTTTAAAGGTTACAAAAAGTTTAAAGTCTTAAGAACTGCATTAAACTGTGCAGTTTTTAAGACCAGGACCAGGGCCAAAGTTTGACCCATAAATATTAACTTGTAGTAATAATCCATAGTTATTTTATTATTATGTCATATATCTTTATTGTAGAAGACTACCCAAATATGGGAATTCCTGTGTGTCTGTGTGTGTGTGTGTGTGTGTGTGTGTGTGTGTGTGTGTGTGTGTGTGTGCGTGTGTGCGTGTGTGCACATGTCCATGGCTGTTGCTTCATGCCTGTCTCAATGTAGGCGTGTCTTGGTCAGTGATGTCATAGCCCACAATCCGGGTGATCCTCTCTCTGCCAATCAGAGACAAGTAGGGGAGGTTTGTAGAAGGCAGGATGTCTAAAACCTGTGGAGGGGGATGGTTGGTGTGTGTGTGTGTGTGTGTGTGTGGGGGGGGGGGTTGGTTTAACCCTCAACCAGGCAGTAAAACATTGCCCAGAGTCAGTAGTATAGTAGTCATAGTAGTAAAATATTAGTTGTACTGAATTGAACAGCTGTAGTACAGTGCAAATAGGGCCATTAAACCTATTACCCTTTAGCTGTAGTCTATAGCTGGCCAATAGTGACATCTGTAATGTTCAGTGCTGGCATGGTGAGGATATGTAATCAATGGAGTTCTTATGGCTCCAATCTAAGGGGAGAGCCAGAGAAAAGCTATTTACGTTTCCTTAGATACGATTAAATTCAGTTCAGGGATTGGGTTCAGCCAATCGTCAAGACCACTGAGAAAACAAAGCAGCGTGACTTGATGTAAAGTGGACATGAGTTCTAGAGAATATCTTCCATTAAGTTCATCGATACATGTTTGAAGTTTTTCAAGAAGCAGTTTGTTGAAACAATCTTTCCTCTGTTCTGATTGCGGCCACCTTGTCTTGACAGTAGACAGAAATATTACAATTTACGCACACATCATTTAAAATATAATGTACAAACATCATCTAATACACACATAGACTGTTAGTCCAGATGGAAACAATTCTCTCGGACCTCAGAGACCAACACTCAAGTCATCTTATTCTGAATCCTTAGAATCCAAAAGTGTGTTCGATGTGTGCATTGTGCTACACGGTAGTGTTCACTCATCTTCACAACATATGGCAAATATCCCAAACTAAGCAAATCTCTGAACCACTGAACTTTGTTCGTTTTCTTTGGGTGGGGGCGGGGGTGATGTCACAACGTGTAAAAATAGATTTGTGAAAGTTTTCTGCCTTTCTACTCATTTAAAGTGACCAGACCTTTGTCTTAAATACCTCACTTCCAGGTCAATAAGGTCAAGTCTTTGTTCCTCAAAATATTCTAAAAATGAAAATTACATAATTTAAAAGGGACGACAAATACATAGTGAATGTTCCTGTTTTTAGTGCTTTTCAGGTGGAAAGTATCCCCCCCCCCCTCCCACCACACAGACACACAATGAGCAGCAAATAAAGACACATAAGATAAAATAATTCCAAATTCATCTTTATTAATTCCAGACATTTTGGGAAATGAGCCCAATTTGATGAACCAGCAAAACCACCTATCCAGCTAATCATCCATAGGATTTCTGGTTATTTTTGTTGCCTAAAAAAGCCTACTTTCGTTTCCTAAATATAAATGCTCAATGTAGTCAGGAGCAATGCTACATTTTTCCCTAATTGGACCTTTAAATATTTCCATAAGTCTTTTTTAATTGTATCACTCTCTTCCTATACGTTTCCCAAAAACCAAGGTGCTGGTCAACAAGTCTGAATTTGCCTTATGTCTACGTTGGTTCCTGGCAGCAGCTGTTGCTCTCATCGCATTCCAGCGCAGGAAGAACATAGGTACGAGATTTGTCAGAGGAAGAAGAGAGAAGAGGAGCAAGCATGAAGAAGAGACATAAAGACTGAAACAAAGTGGACATAAAGGAGCGATATCAGGACAGCAAACGAAGAGGTGTACCGACACCAATGGGCCATGGGTTCACAGCACGTTGGCCTGTTGTGTTGCATGCTGATCTGCTCTTGTGACGGGCTGACAGGTATGGTGGATGTTGCTCATGTGTGTATGTGTGTGTGTGTGTGTATTTGTGTGTGTGTGTTTGTGTTGGTGTGTTTGGGTGTGTTTTTGGGTGGGTTTGGATGTGTTTGGGTGTGTTTTTGGGTGTGTGTGTGTGTGTGTGTGTGTGAGAGAGAGAGAGTGTGTGTGTGGGTGTATGAGTGGTGTATGAGTGGTGAGTGCGTGTGAAGTGTGTGTGTTTGGATGTGTGTTTAGGTGTGTCCGTTTTGTGGTGATGGATTGTACAATACGGATGTATTGTGCACGTACGCATGGGGGTGGCATGTTTGTGTGTCCACGCGCGTGTGTGTGTGTCACCAAAAGCACTTGCTCTGTATCCTAATACCCATGTGTTTGATTATTGGTTTGTGTGTCTGTATGAGTAAAAGTGCATAACTACAAAGCTTTGTTTGTGCCTTCTCTCAGCTGTTATGAGCCTGAACATGTGTGTTTGCCAAAAGTATGCAGTGGACATATCTTTCAGCTGTGAGGGCTTTGTGTTCAGCACTCCTCTGGTGTAGACAGAGAACGTGTCGAGACTTGCAGTAGCATAAAAGCAGGAAAAACAGTCACATGTGATTTTAATAAACAATTAATAGAACGTGCAATTTGAACATGACCAAATATTTCAAATCTAATAATTATATGTATTTATGTATTTATTTATATAGCGTGTATAGTACATAGACAGACAGAGAGACAGACAGCCAGACAGACAGACAAGACAGACAAGACAGACAGATGAGAGGCAGACAGACAGATACAATTCCCTGTGTCTCCCTGACCCCAGGTAGGAGTACTCTCAGCCCCTACATACGCCACTATGAAGGCCTATCATATGACCGGCAGGAGGTCCACCAGCATCACCTGACCAAGAGGGCAGCTGGCCCGCACCAGGACCACACGCTGCAGCTAAACTTCACCGCCTTCCACAGGTGGGGTGGCTGTTCCTCTCTCTGTGACTGCTTCCTGCCTGAATAACCTCTGCAGCATGCATACACACCTGGTACAAAACAGTACTGTGTGTGTCCCTGGCAGAAACACACAACATTTTTGGCAGTACATCACAGTCTTTTTCTGTCCCTAAAACCATGATGAATACCAGTCACTATTTGTGTGTTCATAATCAATCCGAAGGTTATTCATAACAACACACATCTTTGCGACATATGTGTGGGTTATTTGTGTGTGTGTATGTGTGTGTGTGTGTGTGTGTGAGCGTGTTACCATGTACTTGTGCGTGTGTGTCAATATGTGTTTCACTTTCAGCACGTTGTAGACTTTATGCCCAGAAACAGCCACAACATACAAACAACATTTTACGCATGCTTGCTTTTGAAAGAAATTTCCTCGGGTGGAACCGGTTAAAGTACTGACATACACGTATGATGTGATTTCTCCTCTGTGATAGAGAGTTCCGGTTGCGGTTGAGGCGAGATACGTCAGTATTCTCAGAGGAGTTCAAGGTGGTGGATGAGAACGGTGCCATCGCAGCGAACCTCTCTCACTTATACTCAGGAACTCTTGAGGGTAAAGTGTGACGATAATGTTCAAGTTCACTTTACATCTTAAACTTGATGTATGCTAAATGATTTTCTGAACTGGATTCAAAGTGAATATGGTTGTACTGCTTTCCATTACAGAAACTATTTTGACCGATCTGTCTCTGTTTCTACTTGAGCTAATCTATACCCTGTGTGTAGTGGTCTTATCCGTCTTGTCTTGTCTGTCTGTCTATATGTATATATGTATATTTGTGTGTATGTGAAGGTACGTCTGTCTGTCTGTCTGTTTGTCCGTATGTCTGTATTTCTGTATATCCGAATGTATGAATGTATGTATGTATGTGAAGGTATGTCTGTATGTCTGTTTGTTATTCTGTCTTCCTCTTTGTCTATCTGTATGACTGTCTGTCCATCTCTCTGTCCAACAACCTGCCTTTTAGTTGCTCTTTTTCTCTCTATTATCTTTTCTCTACTTTCTCTTGTTCTCTGCTCCATTTCCAGCTGACACGTCCACCCCCCCCCCCCCCCCCCCCCGCTCCTTTCCCCAGGTGAGCACGATGCGTCCTGCCACGGCTCACTGCTCCTGGGTCAGTTTGAGGGCTCTGTGCGGACCAGTAACGGGACGTACCACATTGAGCCGCTCCATCGGTATACCAGCAGGCCTGCCGACCACCACTCCATCATCTACCATGAAGACGACATGGGTGAGGGAGACACAAACACACACACACACACACACACACATATATCTTGCTTTTACACTGGTGGGAGTGTGAACAGCTTAGAAACTGTCCACAAGTTCACAGTGGAGCAAGACTGGAATAATAACCACGGATGTTTCCACCTGCGTTTTTTTGCCAAATGTAATAACTGAGATGTGGAAGATTGAATTGTTCAAACAGTTTCTATGTTGTATGTATGTTTTTTTCAAGCTGGCTTCAGAGTTGGGGCAAGCATCTCTGTAGTCATTAAAGATCCCATCGCTCAAAAGATCGATGGTTTCGTCTTAGCAACGGCGATTTAACACAGAATATGTGCGACTGGATGCCTCGAATCAAGAAAATAAAACATTCTTCTTTTTAACAAAGACACCAAAGAAAGAAAAAAAGCGCTCGATGACATTTAAACTGAATAGTTTTGCTTTGATTGGCTTACAAGCTTCATTCTCCCCTTTTGATTAACTAGCACCACAGAGACATGTAGTTCCCTCCCTGAAGGTGCTCATATATCCACATCTTCTGAGCCAAGACACAGACATGATGCAGTTTGAGTCCTGCGAGCTGAACCACCAACACTCTCAGGGAGCAGAGTTTCACTCTCACAGCCGTTATAGGTTATGCCTCCAAGGGGGTGTGGGTGGGGGTGTGGGTGTAGCAGCCAATGTAAATCAAATGTGAGGGGGGTTTGATGGCAACCAACGTAGAAAAAGGGAACAAGGGGGTGTGGAGGATGGGGGTTATGAGTCATCCAAGCTTTGTTCCTGACTTAGGAGAAGGGGAGATGGAGGGAAGAGGATAACAGGGATCTTACTCTCAGATGCTGGAGGTCTTTGAGGTGGAGTCAGTCTCTTTGGCCTGGAATAATTCTCCAGTGTCAAGATTTGGCCAGCTGGCATTCACAGCTTAATTATGTCATATATCTTAGTGTGTGCATGTGCATGTTTGCGCGCGTGCGTGCTTGTGTGTGTCAGTGTGTGTGTGTGTGCGCGCGTGATACATGTGTCTGCACGTGAATGTATGCGTGTGTGACACGTGTATCTTGAAGACTTCCAGGAAGGTATTTAAGTGAAACCAAGCTGCGGAGCACACCAGGACTCCTGTTAGTTTCCCAGGCTGTCCGGCTCCTTCCGCTTATTTCTTTTTAAATAAATAATTGTCCAAACTGTAACTATACTGTTAGCCTAAGGCGTTTCTACAAACATCTTCCTGCTATGTTACCCTTAATGGAAAAGGAGGAAAGATCTTGCGTGTGATATTGACAAGAACAATCAATGATTCTGTACCGGTTCTAAATCGAGACAATCAGTGCACATGTGTAATGTTTGCGCTGTAGCATTTTCTAACTACTTCCTTTGGGAGCAGTGTGTGTGGGGGGGGGGGGGGGGGGGGGACAAGTTTATTGTATGATGTCTTCGGGTGATGGTATTCTCAGCTGTAAGAGTACATAATGAAGCCGTTCAGGTTCTGAAATGTACAACAGGCCCCATGGTGATGAGCACCATTGTAAGGAGCAAATCATTACGTTTAAAAATAGCGGAAACAAACAACTACTTCCTCTGACATCATTTGTCCTTGGCATTCCAGGAAAACACTGAATGTTGTTGAACCTTTGTGTGTGTTATATGTATCTATGTGGTTGCCAGAAAACAAAACAAACAAAAACACCCACCCACTATTGAGTTGTGAAAAGTTGTGGATAATTGTGAATTTGTTATTTTGGTTTCCCTGTATCATTGGAAAAAAAAGACCTCCAACTAAGCTAGTCTAGCAGCAGGGAGCTGAGAATGGAGAAGCTGACCTTTGGGTTTAACAATAACAAAGCAAGGAGGTGTGTGTGTGTGTGCGTGTGTGTGTGTGTGTGTGTGTGTGTGTGTGTGTGTGTGTGTGTGTGTGTGTGTGCATGTGCGTGTGTGTGTCTTTGAGTGTTCATCTTTGTCGTGCCCTATAGTTACCTCTGCCTCACATGACTTTGTAATTGTCCACCATGACTGCAGGACAGGTAACCTCTCCCACGTTGAATGGAGAAGATCTCACCAGCCATTTAGCCATTACAAAAGCATGCACACATGCACGCACACATGCACGCACGCAAGCACTCCCACAACACAATCCATACTATTGTATAAACAAGGGAGAAATATTTGTATTAAGTGTCATTACTGTCAAGCCAATTCTCCAGACAAAACCTCCAGTTGTTAGAATTATTAACGGCTTTAAGTTCACTGAAGAAATAAAGGGAGCATGCTCATGATTTCACAGTCAGGAGGAGGCTTACTAGGAGTGAAATCCTTCGGCACTGTGAACCTCTTTTTGATTTCTACATTATGAACACAGTGTAGCAATTCACACCAGTCTGGCAACGACTCGCTCCAGACTTTGTTTTTCAGTGGCTCCCCCATCACCCCACACACTGTGGGATTTCACAAAAGACTGGTTTTGAAATATCAGGTGGGAACAGATGTGTGAACCTGCTGATCTGGCAGCAACCACTGACCCTTTGCAATACTAACTGGACAACTTGGCTGATCTTGCATGGACAGATCCCAAGCTAAATTACTTAATCTCATCAAGGGATGAGCCCATACAGAGTGAATTAGGAAAGAGAAGATACACGTCAATAGGCTGGTTAGGGATCGTGTAGCACTGCATTCTGTTTTACATTTCCCCCAGACCGGAACAATTGAGCCATTAAAGCAACCATTTTGTTTTTATAGACCAACATCAAAGACTACTAATCACAGAGGTCAGGGGTTCAATGCCTCCAGTGATTATTGTGAAGGTTCACAGTGTTCAAGTGTGTGGGTAGTTTGCTGAAACAAGGCACTGAAGATAAGAACATAGTTCTTACAACGCTCATGAGTTAGGAAAACCATCAAGACTTCAATGTTATTGAATGTGTTATTTTCCTTTTGGAATGTGAACAAAGTCCTGAAAAAAGAAAGTACTTTCTTGTTTCATTTGTCCAAAATAATCAGTTATTGCATGCAAGTCGGAGAGGGGAGAGAGAGTTTGATGACAAAGAATTCTGGAAATAGATCATAGTAATTTCTACACCCCACACCCACTTCTTCCCCAATTACTAGTCTGCCCAAACTATGACATGCATGAAACCAAGCTGCTGTCTGTGATTGGCTTAGAGGGATCTGAGAGGATGGGGTGATCCAACCAGTGGTGTGTCCTATTTGGTGATTGATTGACTGAGCAGGTGAAGGACACACACACACACACACACACACACACACACACACACACTAAACAACCTCTTTATGTTTTTATGGGTCACATACTAACAGGAAAACACCTGATTCTGTTAATTGTTTACTGTAGGAATGTGAAAGTGATTAGCATGGCACATGAGTAAAGCCTACTGTTAACGGTGAAACTCAGGCACAGTTGTTAGTGAAGAAATTTCATTATCAGATCTGTTTTTAATCCCATAACATTGCAATCAAAGAGGTGGACACGTTGAAAACTGTGTTAGATTAGATTAGATTAGGTTTTGTCTCCCTTTGGAGAAATTTGTCTTGGGCATTCAAGGGAACACAGGTGCACCATATACACACACCATATATATCTGTATACATGTACAATCAAACTACAGTAAACATTCAGTAACACATATAGACCAGGACATACACACCAAGAATATTGTACAGTACAACTAAGGAAAATGTATATCTGTTCAATTTACAGTTTGGTGACCTGTATCTTCTGTCAAAGACATCTGCTCATAGTCTTTGTGAAGGATGAGGGGATTTAAAGGGCATGCTTCCTCACCGTCTCCTCAAAAATCTCCTGCAGAAAAGGCAGACTGACTGATTCGTCATGTCACGATATGGTCTGAAAAGGAAATGGGAGGACCACATATAGTGACAATCATCTTTACCTTTTTATTTTATTTATTTTTTACAAATTCTCAAAACCAAACATTGATCATGGTGCTGCCACAAGCAGAGCAGCCAAGAGAGTGACTGACTGGCACCCTCAGACTTAAGAGCTGAGCCAGCAGGTGTGGGTGATTGACTGACCACTGAAGGATCAGTGGTCAGAAGACATCCAGACCACTAGACGGCGCCATGAGGCCATCATAGTGAGCAAACATCCTCTTCTTGATGAGCCCCTTGTAAGAGGAAATCAAAGTGAACACCTTAGTACTCATTTTATTGTTCCCTGCTAAACTCTCTCCCCGTTGATTAGAACTTGGCTGTTCTAATCAACCTGGGATCGAAGACCTGGGATGGTAGACACGCCCCTTTAGTAGAAGGGATTGTGTGCTCTTGCAAGCACGATGTTTGAGTATCTTGCCAGAGTATAAAATATTAGTGTTGACCCATCTGGATTAGATGTATTGCGTCAATTGACATGAGTCTACTAAAAGTTGTAGGTTTTGGGTAGTTTAAAAGAACATTAGCAATCATTTGCACTGCTGAAATAAGTAAACGTCTCCTGTTCTGCTCTGACGGCACAGAAGGAAAGAAATATCATACTGTTTCAACTGTTAAGTACAGCCATCACATGAGTTCCCATTCTGTCCTTCACCTTGCTTTAAACCTGTGCTAATCCAGGATTGGCTTGTAAACAAACAAACAAAGCTGCGTTTGCTGATGAAACAGCAGAAATAGAGCCCCACAGCGAGCACATTCAAATGGGGAAAATGTGAATATTCTGTTTGATGTTCAAACGTCATGCATTTCATATTGACCCAATGTCTTTCCTTTTAAGGGCATATATGTGCCCCGCAAAGCCACACCCCAGTTCTTTGTGGGTCGGCACCATTACCACCTTTGTATATTTGCAGGTGATCATGTCCTTTGTTTGCCAAAAGGTAGGGGTGTAATATTGCGCTAATGTTTGAGTGTGTGATGAGGTTATTCCAAAGGTTAAGGACAGTATTGGCTTCCTGATGAGACAAAATGTTTAATTTGGCGTGCATTTGTGTGTGTGTGTGTGTGTGTGTCTGTATTTGTGCAGGTATGTGTTTTTGTGTGTGTGTGAGCACGTTCATGTGGGACTTGTGAATGAATGAGGAGTGCTGTCCTGATCTCAACTGTGTGTGTGTGTGTGTGGGTGTATGTGTGTGTATCGGTCCAGTCTTCCCGTCATCGGGAACAGCTCCCAGTGGATTCTGTGGTGCCGAGGGTCTGCAGCTCCACACCCAGCGACTCAGACCTGATGAGGTAGAGCAGCCCAGACATCTCCTCAACCCCCATACACATGTACTCAAAAACACACACACACATACACACATGCACGCAAGAACGCACATACACACACGTGTGTGTGTGCGTGTGTTTGTGCATGCGTGTGTGTGTGTGTGTGTTTGATTGAATCACTATCTACCTCTCTCATCTACAACCTTTTGTTAACTCTCATTGAAGGCGACCCTTCTCCCTGTCTGCACAGGAAATTGCGGAGACATTTGTAGGGGGTACACTGTCGGTCCATTTTTATCCTGCATGCCATTCTAAAAAAATTTCCTGTCACTGTTGAGGTCATAAAATGCATCAACCAGATGTCTTCCTGATATGTGACTGAAGGTGGTGGCCTTGCTTTGTCATAACACTTGACCTTCTCTCAGACATTTGACGACACGTCGTCTGTAGGACTGGGACCTCACAACTCTGGTGTACTTGAATGTCACCTAAACACACACACTTAAGACACTTTAAATATAGAACAACAACAACAACAACCCTTCGAGTGGCTTAAATTCTAAGGCAATATGTCGTTCACTCGAAACAATGTTTTGATCTGTTGCTGTTCTTGTTTTGATCTTTTTTAAACTTAATTAATTCAGATAAATATGCATTCGTTTTACAATGATGCTACCGTCCACAGGGGGCACCATTGAACCGGTCCAGGAGAACCACGGATGAATTCAAGACCAGTTGCATGCTGCACCTCCAAGCCGACCACCTGTACTTCAAGAAGTTCAGATCGGTCGAGGCTGTGGTGGCTCAGGTAACCCAAGTTACACACTGACAAGATATCTTGGTGCACATCTTTATGTTTGGATGATATTTTGATTATTATTATTATAAAAATATGGTAAATAGAAATACCACACAGTAACTACAGCTACATCCAGGAGACCATCTAAAAAACATCAATGAGGGTGTATTGTTCATGTAGAATGCTCAAATGATGCAGTTTTCTGAATGTGGATATGCAACATTCTGTGCCAATGTGCACATTGGCCCCGACTCTGGCATCACAAATAATACTGCGTATTCTATCTTCACCTGTTGACTAACTCTGTGGATGCTTTATTTGCAAATGGGTGGTGTTCGAAGCCTTGGGTACACCGCTCTTTGTGAACGTCAGGGCAAAAGGTCACTAATTGTTTTGATTTGTCGTCATATCCATGCCCAAACTGGCTAATCCTTATCTCTGGATATTCTTCTATTTGTTCTAAAGATAACATCAATTAATGTTATTATTTCTTCCTCAAAACTGTGATTCTTTTCAAGGCAAGAGTAACCCAACTTTAAGTAGCGCATTCATATCCATTACGATCCACCACAATGCTTGTGAAAAGGCCACACTGTTGATTCCACAAAGAAGGTGAATACAGAAGTCTGCTGCCAAGGCCGACAAAGACACTAGCAGCTGCCTGGGTTATCTCGGCTGGCAGGAATAGCTAAGGTAGCTCTCTCTCTCTCTCTCTCTCTCTCTCTCTCTCTCTCTCTCTCTCTCTCTCTCTCTCTCTCTCTCTCTCTCTCTCTCTCTCTCTCTCTCTCTCTCTCTCTCTCTCTCTCTCTCTCTCTCTCTCTCTCTCTCTCTCTCTCTCTCTCTCTCTCTCGCTCGCTCTCTCTCTCTCTCTCTCTCTCTCTCTCTCTCTCTCTCTCTCTCTCTCTCTCTCTCTCTCTCTCTCCACATGGTTCTGGCTTGGAGTAACAAGCTCCAGTCCAGTGCTGGGTGCCAGCTATGTAGGGTGCCAGCAGGTTCATTCTTCAGTGTTGTTTGGCTGAACCAGGACAAACAAGTCTCTTTTAGCTCTGACAATATGTAGCAACACAAATGTCAGTGCTGAATGCCAAGGTCTATTGAAGTGCAGCCATAGATGGCTAGGTAGAGAAAATGTGCCAGTCTGACACTTGCAATAGTTAATGAGTTACTTCTGACTGATGATTTCAGTGAAGCAATAGGGCTTGTACATCAGAATGTATCATGAGATTTCTTTTGTCTTTTTTAAGAGGACTCAAGAGAGTTGTTAAAGTACTGATAAATCCTATATTAATGTAAATATACCTTAACTTAGGCTAATAAAACATTGTTTGCCCACGTCTCGCATTAGAAGCGCTGTGGCAGTTTCAAACACAACAATGTCTCCCCATATCATTTCACGATTAGTTCCTTAACAATGACCCAAAAATCATTACCACCAACACAATAACTTACATTCCATTGCTCCTATGCATCATTGAGATGTACAATGCCTAAATATCCCTCGCCCCTTCTGCACTGCATCAAGTTTTCTGTGTTCACCTGGGACCAGAGGGACAAGTTCAAGCCATTGCTCTTGATTCTTAATCTTACTTTAAGGACTTTTCAGTGAAAGCTAAGTGAGTCATCTTGAGAGTGTGCCAGGATCCTTAAAAACCTCTTGAACAGTACTCTGACGAGAGGGAAACACATTTGTACGTACTCTGTTTTCCCTTCAGTTAATAACCGACTAGACTGATGGAATTGGCTGCCTGTAAAAGAAAAAATAAGCAAGGCTTGAACAATGTTTTGTCAGATGTCACATGAAATGTAGTAACCAGTTTTTCAGCCACTAGCAATATCGCTGAAAGAGGTGGTGTCCTACTGCGTTGTCTACTCTGAAGCAGATACATCAGATCAAGCTTCACATTAAGTGACCTTCCAGATGCCCTGTGAAGGAAACAACTAAAGCATCATCTTCTGTCCTCTTCCTCTTGTGAGAGCGTGTACTGAGCTCCTCCCTACCTGGTCGTCAGGAACGTTTCACTGGTAGTGTGCAGACAAGGCATCCCCCCCCCCCCCCCCCCCCCCCCCATCCCCATCAATCACACCAAGGCATCCGTTTCTCGCATGCTCCCCTTTGAGCCAGTGTTGTTGTTTGAGCCTGCCGCTCTCCGCTGTTAAAACCTGCCCATGGATTCTTTCCATTCCCAAACAGATATATTTATGGTACTGCTGGTTCTGCACCGGCCCTGTTGTCCCGCCCGGCTGAGCCACACTGGGTGACGCGTTGAGCGGTTCTTTGATGTCAACCGAGAAATTGACAACGGTTGCCGTCAATCAACCATGACTTGCTTTCTCAGTGGACCACTGGATGGGGCAGGGCGGGGGGGGGGGGGGGGGGGGGGGGGGGTGGTGTGTGTGTGTGTGTGTGTGTGTGTGTGTGTGTGTGTGTGTGTGTGTGTGTGTGTGTGTGTGTGTGGGGGGGGGGGGGTAAAGTCTGTGTCCCAGCCAAGCCCCCATGGGTGTCAATATTTACAGTCAGAACTGTGCAGTTATGCATAAGCCCTGGAATAGGAAAGGGGATTTTGCACGCAGAGTTTTGAAAACATGACCTTTGCATGTGCAATTACATTAGAGAGGGGGAGAGACTGTGTTTACCCCTTGCCAGCCGCACTGTTTGTCCCCTATGAATAAGGCCCTGGATTAGCTGATTTGATACAATTATGGATTGTGCTGAGGGAAACCTAAGTCAATAAGTATTAGAAAATAATATTCTGCATTGGTAGATTTGACCACAGTGGGGAATGGAAGGTTGTGTCTGAGGGTGCAGGGGAGTAAGTTCATCTTGGCAGTCAGATAGTCTCAGATAGGTTACCAATCACAGAAGATAACTGACTTGTAAGTCTGTAGATTTAGAAGCATGTGATAATGGTAATAAAAGTACAGGACTTGATCCACAGAGAAATCGAAACTCACGCAAATCATGCCATGTGTTTTGTGTCTGTTTCTCTGCAGGTATCTTCATTCATAAAAGCCGTAAATGATATCTACGACAATGTGGACTTTGAGGGAATCCAGCTGATCAACTTCAAAGTGAAGTCCCTAACTGTACGAATCCACTTTCACCATAATGTGGTCAAAGGCCACGTTGAAGGCCAAATGATCTGTCATATGTGAAATATTCCTTGTCTGTCAGGCAGGGAGTGAGATACGAACCCAAAAAGCAAGATTTAGTTCAAAATATTAATTTGAGGCACAGCAAGGCTCAGTCAATAATAAAAAGTTAACTCCTGTTTCTCGGGAGGAAAACAAAAACACAAAAAAGCTGCAAGGCTGCTATTGAAAAACAGGGAGAAAATCCAAACAAAGTAAAGAGCTCGGTCACCGTCAATAGAGAAGGCCAGGGGCAGGCAAGAGTCAAAAACCGTAGGGAAATCCAGGAAACAGTCAGAAAACAAACTGGCAGGCTACAAGGCAGGCTACAAGGCAGGCTACAAGGCAGGCTACAAGGCAGGCTACAAGGCAGGCTACAAGGCAGGCTACAAGGCAGGCTACAAGGCAGCGCCAACTGACAAGGTAAGTTGAAGACAAACATAAGAACAATCGGACAAGGTGGCACTGAAAGCACAGGACATAAATAGGCTGAGCAATTAACACAATGAAGAACAGGTGAGCAGGAAAAAAGGCGGGAAAAAGACAATGGCAGGATGTACAGGTGAGGGACGAGACAGAGGCACAACAGAAGTAGGCACATGGTGGACAAAAACACAAAATAACCAGCAGGAGGCCACAGTCACTGAGACCCAAAACCGAAGATCTGACATTGTCTTCATTTTTCCCCTTATTATCTCAAAATGAGCAAATAATTAAAATGTATATGGAGTGCTTTCAACCTGCACTGTAGGAATTAATTCAGGAGACTTTGGAAAATTGGAGTTCATGTCATTGAAAATGTAACAATGACCTCCATAACTAACCCACAGTATTTATTCCAGTACTCTTCCCAGTGTGGAGGTACCTCTGATGAGACACTCAGATGACCAGTCAGTGGTACACAGCAGGGCCGCTCTGGTTCCGATAGCATCTCATCTATGTCTGTCTTCACCTGTCTTACGTCCCTCTGCATCTCATCTCCCAGGTGATCACTGAAGAGGACGTTGAGGACCCTCTGCATCGGCTCTTCATCGGCCCAGAGAAGCTGCTGAGTCTGTACTCTGAGAGCAACTGGGGGAACTACTGCCTGTCCTACCTGCTCACCAACCGAGACTACAGCGGAGTGCTGGGGCTCGCCTGGGAAGGGAAGGCTGGTGAGAGCTGCTCCATTGACTGTGCAGACTGGCATCAGTTTGGCGTCACTGTTTTCATGACAATACACAATAGGACTGGATGTTTGTATCAAGCTATCCCTTTCTTGTCAGATAATCACTGATGAAGACATTCTGTGTGTGTGTGTGTGTGTGTGTGTGTGTGTGTGTGTGTGTGTGTGTGTGTGTGTGTGTGTGTGAATAGGACAGGATCAGCATAACTGTAGCATCAGGTCCATTTTAATACCTGCCTCTTGAGCTGTTCTGGATGCAAAATTGCAGAGTTGAAAAAACAAGAACATTTATTGAACATTTAACATTTACCACATACACACACATACACAGAAAGTCTTCATCAGTGATTATCGGACAAGAAAGGGTTATCTTGATACAAACATCCAGTCCTATTGTGTATTGTGACGAAAACAATGATGCTAAACTGAGCCAGTCTGCTTTAAGTGGTATATTTTAGTGCCCCATATGCCCCATATGTCTATAGCAGCCAGGGGAGACCCTCCTATATGTGAACGGTTAGGAGTTTTGAGAGACCTAAAGCCAAGCGTGAGCGAATTCCACAATTAACATTCCTCAGCCTTTTGCATGCAAAGCCGCTTCTTTCTGGGGTTGGTCTGAGGGCCCACATGCGTGTGTATGTGTGTGTGTATGTATATATGTGTGTGTGTGTGTGTGTGTGTGTGTGTGTGTGTGTATGTATATGTGTGTGTGTGTGTGTGTGTGTGTGTGTGTGTGTGTGATTTCCACCCTGGGAGGTTTCCTGCCAGTTTTCATGGTATTGTTCATCACAGCCTATGATTGGCTGAACCAGGGGGTGTGGGAGCTAACATCCTTAATGGAATGTGATCAGAGGTTATTGAGCCACACACACACACACACACACACAAGCATGCACGCATGTACGCACGCACGCATGCACACACACACACACACACACACACACACACACACACACACACACACACACACACACACTCAAACAGGAGTCTCCCAGACGTCTGAGAGGTCATTATCACCATGGTGACGCCTCATGTGAGGACACACACACACACAGCGTTTGCATAAACACATTATCAGTCACTCTACAGATGATAAGCAACTTCTTGACCACCCCTCCCCCACCGCACCCTACTTCTGCTTCAGCAGTGTATCACAGCCTGCTGGGTCTTGGGGAGTCTCCATGTGTAGTGGGGGACTCAACAACAACACAAACACAGTCTTATATCCATCAGTTGTTTACATGTTCAACAGTAAATTGTTGACGCAAAAGAAAGAACGAGAGCTCTAACAACAGGCGGGCTAAAAGCCACTATCGAAAACATTGTTGTGTGACATCCACTGGAACAAAGACAAGCCACAACTGCACTGAGAGGAGATTCTTAAACTCATCACACAACTTGGAGGGTTATGAGGTGGAGAAGAGTTACGATCCTTAACTTCCCCACACTCTCTCTCTCTCTCTCTCTCTCACTCTCTCTCTCTCTCTCACTCTCTCTCTCTCTCTCTCGCTCTCTCTCTATCTATCTTTCTCTTTCTCTCTCTCTTCCTTTTAGTCTCTCTCTTGGTTCCACACACACACACACACACACACACACTATCTTCTTGTCTATTTTATAGACAAGAAACCAAGAAAGTTCTGGACTCCACAGTCATAATGATAGCATGGGGAATGATAACTCATATCCACAATCTCAGACTTTAAACCTCTCAACCAGTTACATCCCAGCTGCATTTCTAGTCACTCCTGAATTTACTCATTCAAGTCTCTTTAGATATAAGCTAAATCTGCAAAAGGACTAAATGACAATACAGCAACGATAAGGTCACGGGAAAAGAGAATTCAGAAAAGTTGTGAAACCTTTAAAAGAAGCAGATACGAAATTATTCACTGTGCACATGATACTAGTTATTATGACTAAACACAAGGCTACAGATAAGCAATGAATGTGTGCATTTGCACTTTTGTACGTATAATAAAGTAAGATGACCTCATTGGCCAGGGTCAGTTTTAGCATCTTATGTATAAACATCATGGTATGTTGTTGTTGTTGTTGTTTTTGTTGTTGTTGCAAAGAGTGTTTTGTTCTGTTGGCTCCGTCTAGCAATGGTTGTTTATCCTAGAGATTAGGATCGACACCACCAATCCATATGAGAAAATGCTACACCATTGAGAGCAGAGTTCTATTTCAGTTATTTAATTCACAAAATTCACAAAATATTGACATTAGATGAGTATACAAGCGTTGTGCCGTTCTGGATTCAGTGCTATTGTGTGTGTGCTATTGTTTGTGTGTGTGTCTGTGTGTGTGCATGTCGTACAGGCACAGGCAAACACGCCTCAGTAATGTGAGTGCCACCGGTTTGCTAGAGTGTTCCCCTCACCCTCAGTGTTTATCTTGCAGACTAATAATGGGAGTCTTTCATTAGCCCTCCTCTTCTGAGTCAAGAGGAAAAAGGAGGAGGAGGAGGGGAGGAGGTGGAGGAGGAACTGTAACACAAACCATCTCAGGCCGTGCCAAAAATCACAGCTGGGCTGTGCCTCAAAAGTCTGGCTCTTTCTAGGAAAAGCAGATCCCTTGAAAGGCCCCGAGGGGGAGGAAGGCTACTGGAGGTCAAATGGAGGAGTGCTACACAGCCAAGCGTTCAGGGCCCATGACTTCCTTTATAGCTCAGAGAGTCCGGCTATAAGGCTTGGGGTCCCTTCCTTCGGCCTCTACAGAGCCCTGTTCAGACAGGTTCCTCCAGGAACCGCTCATAAAAGGAGAACCCCCCTCTTCCTACCTCTCGCTTTTTATTCATTTTTCATCTCGGATCTCCTTGGAGACCAGAAATTTGCCAAATTCTTCTTCCGCTCTGTTGGAATCTGTCGGTAGGGGGAGCGGGGGGGGGGGGGGGGGATCGAAATACTATCACATTACTGTACCTTTCACTGTGTTATTGTACATGCCGGCGGGACGCCAGCAAGAGGGGGGGCATGGGGACCTGCTGTGTGTTAGGAGCCTTGTACCGTGTCCCAAATGGTTCAGCTGGGCTTGTAAACACGTTATGTTTTACTACGGATGGAATGGGAGGGGACTTTCAGTTGTGGATGTTTTGGTTTTTGCGAACCCCTGGTGTATCCTCCATTGTTGCTCTGTACCTCTCCGCTGTGAAACAAAAGTAGGATATCCTCGGTCTTGCAGGCATGTTCCCACAGTGATGAGGGTCATCCACTAAAACCAGACTTTTCTGAAGTGACCCGCTAATAACTTAAACAGATGCCAACCTCAGTGGTCAACACACCCTCCAGCTCCCCCCATTAGACACACACACACATGCGTCACATGCACGCACACACAAACGCAAACGCACATACGCACGCACATACACACACACACATACACGTGCGCCATACACACACACACACACACGCAGCCTCGCACACAGATGCACACATGCACGCACACACTCATACACAAACAGACACTCACTCGCATACACACACACACATACACACACAAAAACTCACACAATAACAGTCAATGGTGGACCCCCACCTCATTACATTAGCGTTATGTAAGTATGTTCTTGGTAACAACTGAAAACCCACACGGTGAGAACTGATGGGAGTTGAGGACTGAGTGACGGATTAGATGGACGTTGACGCCCCCCACCACCACACTCTTCTTAACCCCTCAGAGTACCTCGGGATCATGGTATGCAAAGATTTCATAAGGATAATGAAGAAGTTAAGATTTGATGTGGTCCTCTTCTTCACTCCTTGCTAGCTCGCCAAACGAAGAAGTGAGATCAAATTCAGGTGCAAGTTTCCAAGTCCGATTCTTCCAAATAGACCGTGGAGTCAATACTTCACGTTCAACATTTTATTCGTGGGCTCACGCAGGATATCCAAAACAACCACCATAGTCCTTCCGTGGTTACCTAATTTCTCTCTTTCTGGGTGTTAATCCTGCATGCTCTCCCATTATTGTTCTCCCATTAAAGGTTCTTCCATTCATCGCAAAACACAGTATCTTAAAGCACATGACAAGGGCGGGGCTCTCAGTTACCTCACACAAAAAGGTGTAACCCACTGATTCCTATCGAGTTACCGTTATTCAAATCAAGCCAATCACAAACCGTCTGCACTCTCTCTAGGCTAAAGATGTGGC
Organism: Lota lota; assembly: GCA_026745465.1. Classification (NCBI taxonomy): domain Eukaryota; kingdom Metazoa; phylum Chordata; class Actinopteri; order Gadiformes; family Lotidae; genus Lota; species Lota lota. The sequence continues at coordinate 140,347 of JACYXH010000685.1, read as the reverse complement.
GAGGTGTGATACCTGGGCAAGATGGGCCCCGACCTGTTGGTCTGTGGGGGATTTGTTGTTGGGCTGTGAGACAAGGGAAGGGCCATTTGTGGTTGGAGATAGACGTCTGGCAGGGAGGAGGATGAGAACAGGCTGAAGGTGAATACACATAAATTGTTTGATCAACTCCTCAAGTGTAGTGGAGGGATAGAGACCGGTGTCTGGCAGGGAGGGGGATTTAATAACAGGATGAATGTGGATATACCCAAATTGTTCGATCAACTCCTCAAGAGTAGTGGAGGGATAGAGACCGATGTTTTGCATGGAGGGGGATTATTACCGATGTTTGGCAGGATTAATAACAGAATGAAGGTAAATACACATAAATCAACTAAAAGTTGGGGTCAGAGACAGGGATCTGTTTTGGGCTGTAAGACAGAAGAAGGGCCAGAGAAAGGGATCTGGCAGGGTGGGGCGTGAGGGCAGGGAAAATGTGTCATCAACTAACAGTGGGGGTCAGAGACAGGGCTCTGGCAGGGAGGGGGAAAACAGCATGAGGCGAAACCATATTAAACTGTTTAACAATTAATACAATCCTCAACATTCCTCCGTTTGAGACTTCTAAGTCTCACCAATCCAATTAATACAATCCTCAACAATAACTAACTGAGGAGAACCGCCCTGATATGCATGAATGTTGTTGTGCGTGGTTGTATTTGTGGTATTCGAGACATATTTGGACAATAACAACCTTTGATGCAATATGCGTTTTGTCAAGTCGTAAGAAAACTGACAAAGCACTGATACTGCCCACATAAAAAGGGCAACACATGCCAGGATTTCAGCTTTACCAATTGCAAGGGCCTATCTAAATGGAGCCCTGTGATTGGCTGTCAAACAGTGAGTGGGGCAGCTGTTTGTAATTGTAGAGAACATTATATAAACTTGGATGGAAGACCATATGTCTGTCCGTCCCTACTGGCTTCCTGATAGGGAGCCATAAAGGTTGATAAAACTGCCCATGTTGAAAAACATCACTATTGGTTTTAGGTATGTCCAAGAGCCCGAGGTCAGTTATGCAACAACTGATGAGCATCGCGGGGAAACCGCGATGCTCAAGGTTTTGTCCTGTTGATGGAACTTGCATGCCCTTTTCCTGCATCAACACAGTTAATACAATCTTTACACAGTACCCACACTTGTAAGTATGTGTATAATCTTTTCCAAAACATTTGAACTTCCTGTACCTTCTGTAGCAATCGCTCACTATACTCAATCATCACATTCTGCCTTTTCTTTATACATGCGATCCAATCAAAATGTGCTAGCTTCCCATGCCCAACCTTTCATCTCTCACCTCTACTGTCTTCAGGCAACTGGGGAGGGATTTGTTCCAAGTACACGACCCTGCGGGACGGGCGCCAGTCCAGCCTGAACACGGGCCTGGTCACGTTGCAGAACTACGGCATGTACCTGCCCCCCCGCCACTTCCAGCTGACCCTGGCTCACGAACTGGGACACAGTCTGGGAGCGCCGGTGGGTCAGCACCAGTACACCTCAGTTAGCGTAGCACGTGAACAACCAAGTTGCTTTTAAGACTTGCCTTTTATTTATTACAAGTAGATAGACGCTGCCTCACCATACTTATCTTGTTTATTTATCTTGTTGATTCACCCCATTCTTGTCTTGTTGTTATCTTGTTTTCTATTGCTGTTGGTCTCTGAGAGTATACCAAACATAATTTTGTTTTATGCCTACAATGAAAATATAAAGTGTCTAATGTCCTTTTAGTGAGCAAAGGATGCACATTATGTACAGAAAAGTCATAGCTTAACAGCTGTCTGCCTTGCATGTGGCCCTCTGCATCTTTACTAAGTGAATTAGGAATAGAAATGCACATCCTGGAACCATCCACTTCCTGTGTCATGAGAAGTTAATGCACTCTAAAAATATAACATGCTCACTCCCCATTCCTGATTTTCAGCACAAGATATATTAATACTATAGTTTCATCTTCTGTCTGTGATCTTGTTACCGCTAAAGTAAGGGGATTATTAATAATACAGTTACATCTTCTGTCTGTGATCTTGTTACCGCTAAAGTAAGGGGATTATTAATAATACAGTTACATCTTCTGTCTGTGATCTTGTTACCGCTAAAGTAAGGGGATTATTAATAATACAGTTACATCTTCTGTCTGTGATCTTGTTACCGCTAAAGAAAGGGGATACATTAATAATATAGTTACATCTTCTGTCTGCAATCTTGTTACTGCTAAAGTATGAGGACTAATGTAAAAGAAAAATAGTACAGTTGGACACACAGCCACCAAGGGCTTTATCCTGGTTAAGACCCAGAACCCATTCTGGGTTCTGGGACACACACACACACACACACACACACACACACACACACACACACACACTCACTCACTCACTCACTCACTCACTCACTCACTCACTCACTCACTCACTCACTCACTCACTCACTCACTCACTCACACACACACACACACACACACACACACACACACACACACACACTGTCAGAGCATATTTTTGAAGGATGTATTTATGATTATGAGGATTTATGAATATCAAAAGCCTAAGCTATTTATTGCATTCCTGTTGACTCGCATGATCTAATGTTAAATTGTGTTTATTGGGAGCAATGGCTGGCTGTCTGTCCTGAAACAAACATCAATCCACATAAAGCAACTGATAGCACCTGTCAACTTTGGGCTGGACAATGGGGTATAGTGTGTATGTGTGTGTGTGTGAGTGTATGTGTGTGTGTGTGTGTGTGTCTGTGTGTGTGTGTCTGTGTCTGTGTCTGTGTCTGTGTCTGTGTCTGTGTCTGTGTCTGTGTCTGTGTCTGTGTGTCGGTCTGTTCAGTGTGTGTGTGTCGGTGTGTGTGTGCGAGTTTGTGTGTGTGCGTGTGTCTGTCTGTCTGTTTAGTGTGTAGGTGTCGACGTGTGTGTGCGTACTTGTGTGTGCCCGTGTGTACAAGGTGGCAGTGTTTGTGGCGGAACAGGTGGTCTTGCCTTTGCCCTACTTCCCCTACACATATCTGGAATCTTCCATGTTTAAAATGTTATGCATGAAATCAGCGTGACTTTCACAAAGTTTGACCCGCAATTTTTTTTCCCTTGCTAGTCCTTCTTTCTATTCCCTCTTTTCCATTTGCTTTGCTTTGCTTTCCTCTTACTCATTCTTCTGAATGAATTGGTATGATTAATAAATGCATTTTCTGCAGTTGCTTTCTATCAAATGAGCAAACGTCCTGCAGACATTCTTAACACTAATACCGGAAAATCCAAAACAAGCTGAGGAATTGTTGTCAAATGAACATCCCTTTCCTGAGGACACTTATCTGTCATGCCGTTTGTTAGTGCTTTATGTCGAGAACACAGTATTATCTCTCCTCTGTCAAGGGCGTCCGATTCTGAGAACATGTTTTAAATGCACGTAGCTGAAAAGTGCTTTCAACTGTCCGCTGACAAGAAATAAGAAAATGTGGTCAGTGGGCACTAGGGATACAACATTTCCATCGGTCTAAGCTCAAGCAATGCCTGGTAGAAAACAATACAGGGTTTTTATTCTCCCAAAGCATTTAAAATCACAAGGAAAACACACGTGGTATCACAATGGTCATCACATTAGTGAGACTGGCTCTACCTCTTCACAGTCATAGATATTTTGGGAATTTTGCCCATTAGAAACTCAATAGCTGTTTTCTTCTTTCGTTGGTTCCGTCTGTTCTGTCTGCGTTGCAGCACGACGAGGGCTCCAACTGTGGAAACCTCGGTTCCACCGGCGGTAAAGGCAGATACCTGATGTTCCCCCAGGCCACCGACGAGGTCCGGGAGAACAACGAGAGGTTCTCCCCCTGCAGCATCAAGCACATCAGCAGAATCCTCAGGCTCAAGAAGGATGACTGCTTTGTGGGTGAGGAGGGACAAAGACACGCCTTTGTGTTTTAGCTCATGCCGGCCGTTGCACTGTTGTGGGTAAAATATTGACATTTGCATCTTAACACAAAGTGTGGTTAGCTCTTTTCCCTCTGTGAACTTTGTGCTTTGTGCTTTGTGCTGTGTGTGTGTGTGTGTGTGTGTGTGTGTGTGTGTGTGTGTGTGTGTGTGTGTGTGTGTATGTGTATGTGTGTGTGAGAGAGTGAGTGAGAGAGAGAGTACTACACATTTTAATCTCATCCAATCTAATCGTATTCATATATATATAGTTAGACCCCCAGCTCCTCCTAGCTGAGTGTCGAGGTGTCCCTGAGCAAGACACCTAATCCCTAACTGCTCCCGACGAGCTGGCTGTCGCCTTGCATGGTTGACTCCGCCGTCGGTGTGTGATGTGTGTATGAATTGTTGTAAGTCGCTTTGGATAAAAGCGTCTGCTAAATGCCCTAAATGCAAATGTCAATGTAATATTTTATGGCACGCCAGTTAGTGGTCTGCCCATCTGTGGAAACCGTATAAAGGAGGAAGGGGAGGAATGTGACGTGGGCCACAACGACACCGACCCCTGCTGCTACAGTGCCAACGAAGCGGTGGGCCGCCAGTGTCGACTCAAGCCTGGTAAAGTCTGCAGGTATCCATGCATGCACGGTCGCATAGCATGACACTGACATACATGGAGACAATTCAAGGGCATGGTTGTTTATCACCACAGTTCATTTATCAACAGTAATAAATTCTGAGAATAACTTGTTTTGGCTAGGGTTTTCTGGGTGTAAATGTGTGTGTGTGCGTGTGTGCGTGCGTGCCTGTTTGTATTCCATATGTGTATACGTAAAGGCACGCGTATGTATGCTGGCTTAGCAATGCTAATACATATTTGTATTTGTAGGCGCATGTTTCTTTCTCCATTAACTTGCCTTGCTCCACTTCCACCCCACCTAGCCGCAGTCAGGGCCTGTGTTGCAGACAGGCCTGTACGTTTAAGCCAGCTGGGGAGAGCTGCAATGAGGAAACAGAGTGCCAGAGAGAAAGTGTGTGTTCAGGCCTCTCCCCTCTGTGTCCCAAGCCCAGCCCAAAGGAGAATTTCACTGTCTGCAGTCTCAACACCCGTGTCTGCCTCAATGGGGTGAGTCATCACAAACATACAAAAAACAAGTCGCAACAGAGCCAGAACCGGCTCCGACCACTGTTGCCCAATACGTCTTATTCAAACTGGTGTTGTTGCTTGAGGGGACAGTGTAAATAGGTCTGCCTGCCCTTCTGGTGGTTGCATCGTGAATAAAGACAATTGTTCTCTTAGGTTTGTAACGATGTTAAATTAAGCAGTAAGCCACAAGAGGCCGTGGCTTACAGGGATTTTAGAACAGCTAGGGGCCTCTGTGTGTGTGTCTCTCTCTCTCTATCTCTCGCTTTCTCTCTGTCTCCCTATGTCTCTCACCCTTGGTTCCCTACTTGCAGCACTGTGCTGCGTCTTTGTGCGTGAAGCACAGCCTGCAGCAGTGCGACTGTCCTGGGGTCTCTATGAAAGAGAAATGTCAGATGTGCTGTCAGCAGCCAGGTAACCACGGCTACGGAGGAACCTGTTTACCCATAGTCTCTGACCGATAGAGCCGAGCTGTGTCAACAGGCCTCCATGTTTGTCTCACTCGTATGATTTCCGTTACGCAATATACAAATACACTATGTGATAACCCCTCGGACAAGACATAATCATCGTCTGTGAATATGAATTAATCAGACCTTAAGTGTATCCTGTCACAACTGTCTATAATCCTTTAAGTAATTGTCATTCTTGGAGCGATTGTAATCTTGTATTGGCTATCTTGAACCAAGAGAGCATTTCCCTCTGCCCGCCCCAGGCAAGCCTGATACGTGCGCCAGCACCACGTCCTCTGTGCTATCCCGGTACTTTGAGAGGCAATCAGTGACCCTGTTGCCTGGGTCCCCCTGCGCCGAGAACCAGGGTTACTGCAATAAGTTCCAGGTGTGCCAGCTGCTCTACTCCGACGGCCCCATCGCCAGGCTGAAGAACTCCTTCCTCAACCTGGATGACTTTGACGATCCTGCCGAGTGGATGAAGGTCTATTCATTTTCCTTTTTGTTTTGTTTACTTTAGTCATTTGGTTTTATATCCAAAACAATTCACAGTGAATTGTACATACGGTACATGTCCTAGACAGAGTAAAGCATCCATGCTAGACAATCAATATTAGAGTAAGGTCAAAACATTGTTGTCCATCAGAGCAGGAAATCTGCAGTTGATTGGATGAATTGGGTTCAAAATAAGTATATACAAGTTCCATTCCCATTTCAGTGTTTACCTAAGACTTCATGGTTTTCATGGCCCGGCGCCTTAGAAGTTTTGAGCCTTTCGGAACACCCGTGATGTGTTGTGAAAGAGCATGAAGACCATGCTGAATTGGGAATGCCATCTTAGGTTTTAATGAAGAAAACAGACGTTAGAAGTGATGACCCCTCACTCCAGGAGTTCACATTTAACCATGCTTGCCCTCCTTTGTTGACCCAGGAAACCTATTTGACAAATGGTTTAATGTGCTGGGCTTCTGTTGTTGGGATAACACCTAGGGTATGCCATTTTTTTGTCTGGCATTTGGGGAAGACTCACGCATTTCCATAGTGACATGGATTTTTGTTGATCAAAAATAACAAATCAGTAATAATTGCTCCCTTCAGTAATACTAATACTTAAAAGGCTAATAATTTGGGACAGAGGAGTCAGCTGTGACATTAATTTTGGGCTTGTTCTGTTCCAGGCCTCTTAATAGAACCATTACTATGTGTGTACATGTGGCTGTAACATGGCAACAGAGTGAAACAATGACCTGGCAATCTGGTTGGTTTGAATTAGGTCTGTGATGCAGTGGTACATAGTCAGTCACATGTAATGTTTCTTACAAAAGCAGAGCATGTTGTTGAAGTTAGCTATTGACATTATAATTCAATTATAAAGGAGAACTTGAGACAACGGTGTTTAAGTTCATAAGAAGAGAACAGCCTCTTTGTGTTTAAGAATTCCCATAGAAATGTTTTTAATTTTTTGTGTTTCCCCATCCTAGGCTTACTGGTGGGCTATTCTTCCGGCCCTCCTGCTACTGTCTGCTGTGATGGGTTGTATCATCTTCCTCTGCAGTCGCACCCTGGACACCAGCGACATGGATTAGCACCCCTTGCACCCTAGCATTTATATCTTCACAAAACATAGATACAGCAGGATAATTTATTTGGTGATCACCAAATAAACTTGCCTTAACACTGGAGCAGAGCGCTGTTTCTCTAAGCCCTGTATGATGTGAGACCAGCTTTGTAGCAATGCAAAAAGGTCAAATATTTCACCTCCACCGAGACTAACCTGGACTAAGACTTGCACCTTTCTGACCGGTCGGTGACCCATTGGTGCTCTACGTCACTCTGCCATTTGGCGTGACAAGTAATCCATCTGTGGACACGTCAACAAGAGGGTGAAGTGTCACTGGATGCATGTCCATGTGGAAAACTGTGTTTTACTTCTGCCAAGAGTGCACTGGGTTTCTCTCTAGTTGGGGGGTCTGCATACCACTGTCTTCATAGCGATAGGTCGATTTAGAGCCATCTGGCCATTCTCCGATTGATGGGACTCTCCTCCATGCACTGGACACTCGATTTGTCCTGAAGGCTAATTTCAGTCTTCAGGTCCAGCCTTCCTCCACAGCTCTGCTGGTCTCCTTTTCAGCCCTCCATCTTGTCTTAAAGCCACAGGAACAGGAGAAGACCCATAGACTATGGTGTCCAACTGGATTCCACTTTGACCTTGATCTAGGTTGTCAGTGACAAGATGACACATCTAGAACCACAAGCACTTCAAAAATGACAACAAAACTTAGGAATCAAAGATGATAATGTATATTGTTATTAGGGAATATTTCCTTCATAACGTGCTATGATCACAAGTAAACATTTTGGATGTTCTGTGCTGCACTGCGGTGCATTAGCTTCAATAAAGCTACTATTCTATGCTGAGGAAGTCTTTGGATATCTGCTCGGTCACCCTGACACAGAGGCGTCAGGCCTTATCTTCTCGGATAAGTAGTGCTCTTGCTGATTACCAATGGAATTCACAGGCTCAAGATGACCTTAACATTATAGATTTGGTTTATTTTAAGTATTTACAGGGTAAAATGAAATATTTACAAGTATGTACATTTGAAGTACAAAAAGTAACATAGTGCAGTAATATCTGCCCCCGGTGCAACAGTGAGTATTTCCCTCAGTGCCAATCTCTATTGTGCCATAGTTTAGTTAAATGCTCCCCTTTCTATTCATCTGACATTAAATCATAATTGGAATATTGAGTTATATAATATTAGACCAATATTCAGTAATTAAACAATTATTATCACAAAACATTTTAAATCAACTCCATACCATCCCCTTTACAATTACAGCACAATTTTACAATTAAAGCTAATTCAATCAAATAGCAAACTATTGTCACATTAGTTGGACAAAGGTAGGGCAAATATCAGGCACTGAAAAAAAACTGAAGGTAACCGCTTCAAAACAAAACAATATGCTGACCAGTACCAGTGTTAGCACTATCAAAAATACCTCCATACCATGCCAATGTTTAGCGTCCTGGAGACCATCTGACAAGAATGAACAGTGCAAAATGTATCTGACGGCCATGCAACGGCAATAAAAGCTCTTGGTTATGAGGCACCTCTAGCAACATCTGGCAAAGGTTTACATTAAGGCACACAAACATGTTCCTCAGCCACACAAAGAGCTGGGAAGGACAGTGGTGAATGCTCTGATCAAAAATAAAAACAAAGAATGTCAGTGTGAAGAGGTGTTAGTACATGTGCCCACTGCGTAAAAGACCAGAGGAACGTCCATCTTCAATGTCCGTATATACCCTGACTTTAAGATGTTTCCATATATGGTCAATTTAAATAGTAAGCTGGTCTTACTTAATAGATGTCAGCAGAAGAGATTATGTTCTTAGCTGTTCCCTCATAAATAAAATAAAAATTCCATTGCAATGGTATAAATTTACCATTTTACACAGCATGGAAACAATATGTACCATGCATTATTTATCCATCATCACACTAGGATTTACACTCATTATTGTAAAACGAGCGTGACAAACATGGAGGCCTATTGAAACAGCTCGGTGCCATCGGTCTGAGAGACTATGGGTAAACAAGTCCATAGCAACGTGTGGTGGAGGAGACTGTGGTTACCGGGCTGCTGACAGCATATAGCTACTAGACGTACCAAACATTATCTTGTCATGGTAAGGCCATTTAGTATTATTCTTGTTACATTTACAGTTATGAGTCTCATTTTACAAAAAAGACATACTATTCACATACCTTTAGTTTTAAATAACACACACATACATACATACATACATACATACATACATACATAGATACATACATACACACACACACACACACACACACACACACACACACACACACACACACACACACACACACACACACACACACACACACACACACACACACACACACACACACACACACACACACACACACACACACACACACACACGTAATATGACATGATGCATGATCTGAAAGGTAAAATAAATAACAACTGTACAAAGTTATTTACTAAGTGCTGTTGTGGTTTGATAAAACGGTTACTCCTTTTCTTCTGCATTAGTGGTTCTCCAGGGTAAATCTAAAGAAGAAAGACAAGAAAAACATGAATTTACATAAATTGTGTTCGATTTAACATCTTACACTTTTGATGCTGGAACGTTTGTTGTGCCTGGAGTTGTATCTAGAAGCTGACTAACCGTTTGGGCGTGCCGCTGTTAGCCTTACATTTGACAAACGTGATTTCCTGTGTCAGACCGAGAGCCTCTGGGTCTTTAACACAGAGCACCAGCCTGCAAGACCAAGGGAATAAACAAGGATTAGACATCATGTTAACAGGCTACATGTTAATAACATCACCCAGGCCACATGTTAATAACATCACCTGCAGGCAGTTTGCAGATTTATATGCTAGCCTAGGAAATGTCATACTTTTAACAACTCATTGTGCATGCTACAATGCTACAGTTGAACGGTTACCCTTATCTGTTGCACTACTGCAAGACAATTGTTTTTGTATAAATAAATATTAATGTCTTTGTGTTGGACAAACACACTTTTGCTGGGTCTCGCCGACTCGAACTCGGATCCTGTGAACCGCCATGTCTGAGCTGTCAGGATCACCTGACCACCAGGAGGACACCATCTTGAGCATACTGGAGGCAGACCAGCCATTGTCCTCCTCCCATCTGAACTTGAGCATCAGGAGGTCACCGATGTCTTGCTCCGTCACCAGAAGGAACGAATGGGTCTTATTGGTCGCAATTTTCTCTTTCCTGCATCAGGCAGAATGGGAATAGGGGTGTGGGGGGAGTTGTGAGTTTGGGCTATAAGTCTTGTCCATAACGTGGCTTACAAGGACTTGGTAATAAAGCTATTAATATATTGAGCGATTTAAAAAGAAAACAGAGAGTAGAGTATACACGATTCAGTTGTTAATAAACATATGAGTTGTTCCTAGTCATAATCCCATTCCAAAAACAAAACATTCAAGCATTTCTCAGGAGGCCACTCACAGTTTAAGTTCCAGGTTCTCTGCTTCTCCTTTGGTTCCATACAACGAGACTGTGAGGGAAGGCACCATCTCAGAGCGGTTCACCTTGCTGGAGAAGTGAATCTTCAGCTGGTAGTGGTACACTGCACGGGCAGAAAAAAAAAATGTCTCTACTATACGTTGGATAGTTTAAAATAACGACCAATTAAGGAGAACGGTTTCTTCAATAGTGACACTCATTGGTGGACTGCCACCCATAGGATCGGTGCTAACTAAACTCTTGAAGATCAGTCGTAACCGAACTCTGGGTGCTAAACTGACCTCTGAACGGCATGGAGGCCCGCGTCTTGGTGTACATCTGGACGTTGCGGGCCTTGCGGACCTTGCTGATGTCATAACCCACCGTGTTGCAGCGGCTCTTGCGGCAGCTGAGGCACATGCCGCGGTCGAACATCTGGTTGCTCCCACAGCGGTAGGCCTTGGGCGCGTCCTGCTCGTTCAGCAGGGAGTCGATGAAGAGGTGGATGGAGCGCTCGTGCTCACACTTCACAGCGTCTGTGATGGCTACGGAGAACCGCGGAGAGGGGCAGGGGGGGGGGGGGGGGGGGGGTAAGAGCTGGTGAGTCTCAGTTCAGTAGCACATTTACACTGTACGTGACATGTTCACTTTTCAGTGATAAGTGATAAAAGCTCAAGGCAGAAGCCGAGCCCTGGCGACTGAAAGCCTTGAGGAGGGAAACATCGAGATCTCTGTGTGCCTCTGCGGTGAGACTGACGCTGTCTCTGACCTTCTGGTTCCCATTCCCACGGTTTACCAACGACCGCCAATAGATGCATTGTTCAGCCGAGTGTAATACTGTTAGCCACTGGGAGAGATTAGCGATGACGTGCAGCTGCAGAGAGCTCCCAGTTAGCATGTGTGCTATCTGCGGTTGTCTCGCGCCTTTTAGTCATGTCATTATCCAAATCCCATGCACGGAAATGTTACGATGTTTTGACATCACTCGTTCCTGTTTCGTAACGTACTTAAGGCAAACCTTGCCATCCTCGAGGCCTTAAAAGACTAAAGGAACGCATTACTGTATTAGTTAGGCCCTTCGAGCCATGGATTAGTCACCGTGGGGCGGATCATTACCTTTTAAACAGAAGAGGCCATTCTATGGTTGATTATTCTGCAACATTCTAGTAGTTTATCTGTCATTAAGTAATAATGCTGTGCTGTCCCAGCGTATCATTCAAATATTACTACAGTCCACACAGAGACACATTAGTTATCCTCACCAAATAATCCATACTTAGCGATCTTCTCCAGGGCGCCCCGGAGGTTGCAGCCCGGCTGGAAGCTTCCTCCGTTAGGGTAGATGTCCACATGGCCCACCGGTTGCTGGATGCCGATGCTGAGACCCAGAGAGCCCCGGGTGAAGGTGTGGAGGACGTCCACGAAGTGAGCGTCGTCTGGGGAGAGGCGCCGGTGGGCGTGTTGGCCCTCAAAGTCAGGGCCGGCCGGATCGAGACCTGAGGAAGGAGAACCTCTAAGTACACCGGGATGGATTTCTTATGGCTGCTTTAGGTTTTTGACACAATGTCCTGGTGGGTTTACCTGTGATTCTGCCCACTTTGTTGGTGGCGTGGCTCCCAGCAAACCCAGCCACGTGAGCACCGAGGCTGTAGCCGATGAGGTGGAGGTTTTCAAGGGGAATGTTGGTGGTCTCCTGTGAGAATGTATTACGTTAAATATATACCTGGGACACTATGAGACATACTGTATTAAATGATGATGACATACACACACCTGATATAATCATTAATTGCAATAGTGAAATTTAGATTACATTTGAAATATAAGATTGTGATGATGTGTAGTTTATTCCCTACACGTTATGGAGCTATCATAGGTTGGCTACGTTTTTTGAGATGATAAAACATTTACTTTGTCTCCCACTGACCTCTATCCAGTCAATGAAGCTGGCGATCTCCTGCCCCACCACCTTGGTGCTCTGGGCTGCCACGATGTAGTGGTTCTGAGCCGTGCTGAGCCAGTCCACCACGATCACGTTGGCCATCTGCTCTCTACGATACAGCGCTGACACCAGCTTCGACACCCAACTCTCAAACATTCCGCTGACCTATTAAGAACAAAACAACAAACCATTAACGTTAAATCATAGGTGATCACACAGAATGGCTAACTTGCCTTTTGGCTTAACTAGCCAATATAATAGCAGCGTTCAACGAGAACGCTAGTGCTTATTGGCTGGAACAAGCTGCAACAGGTTCATGGTAGCTGGGGCTTTGACTCACCGTCCACCCGTGGATGACTAGAAAGGTTTTCGAGGTGCTGTTGAAGGTGCAGGCAGCCAGGGATTCGGGCTTGCCGGGGATGAGGTAGCAGAGGTCATCCTCTGGCTGGGAGGGCTTGCGAAGGGAGAACCTAACCACGGTGGCATTGCTCTCCTCCTCTCCCTGCTCAAACAGGTCTTTCAAAGGATCCAGCAAGTTTCCTAACGACAAGGAATGAAAACAAGTTCCAGTGAATACCTGAACAAAGAATGTACAACCGTCCCCAGCCCTATATTTGGCTCTGTCTAGGCCTAGTCAAGTTTAAAGACAGAAATAAGAGAAAAAAACGAATTGTTAGACGTGTGTGTGAAACCAGACCCATGTTCTTCATGGCTAAGAGATCTGGTGATGCATGACTGGTTCCTTGGGAGCCCCAGGCCCCTTAGGCCCCTCATTGAAGTACCCCCCACACACACACTCACACACACACATTAGTGAGGGGCCATGCACAGAGGTTACTGGGGTTCAGACAGGGGGTCTATAGAAACCAGCAAGATATTTCAGCTTTGTTCTTCCACACGGTTGACAAATCTCTCCTGAAGGTTTTGCCCGTTACATACAGCTCTTGGTCAGCTGACGGCTCAACAGCGAGGGAATGGGGGATGGAGTGGGCTTGCAGTATTTAGAGTGGGGGTTGGGCTGGGAGATTCCAAACCATAGGACCAGATTGTTTATGTGCAGCGGGAATACAGGTCTACCTATAGGGATGTTGAAACATTAATTGTTGACACAACTATGGATGGCGTAATCCCTGGGAAATTAAACTTCTTCTCAAGAGTTAGCTGTTATTTGTGTGTTGTTAGCTGACGTTTAACCAGCTGTGGACTATATATGTCACCCTTTAGTTACATTATGCATTAATCATAAACTGTGTAAAAGTGGAGAAATGGGAGGAAATGCATATAGTTTATTTTACATTGAAGTTATGCCAGCAATTTAAAGTAGGCAGGGCTACTACTTTTTTTGCAATCAAAATTAGTAGCGACTCTACGAGAAATAGGTTAATCAATAAGTATTGATGAATCTGTGTGAAACAGTAAATTAAGTGGCAGCTTACCAAAAGTAGAATCGCTGAGTTTTTCTTCCAAGGACGTCACACACTGCACAGCTGCGTTCAACACCAGAAAGTAAAGACATCGAACTGGCCACCCTTTCATTTCTTTGAAAACGGATGATTTTAAGAGAAAATACCGTAGCAATGCTTTCCTGAAATGTTTAACCAATCAAAACGAGCGAAATTGGGTTCAAACGTATTCCTCTTCTAAGGAGCGATTCCGGTGCGTCGTGTGCGCGCGTGTACCGCTGATATCTGAGCCACCTTGAACTCACGGGTTCTTAAATAGCTGCCCTTCGCTCTGCCGAAACCCATTGGGCACCGGCGGGGTAATGGGAAAATACGCGTAAAGTCAATAATTACACACATTTACGGCTATATAGTGGCATACCTTGCACTGAGTTGTGGTTTCTTATGTATTGCCTTTTATTACATTCTTCCTCAATAGATAAAAGGCTACATTGTTTTTATTTCAAATTATGGACTTGATCAAATATTAAATATCCATGTAAATGGGTGGTTTATTAGTTATAAGTAGGCAATTAGGCCTATAGATCTTTCTCAAAAATGATTTGTATTAGTAGTATTAGTAGTAGTATTTACAGCGGACAATTATTCAAGGGTAAAGCACAATAAAACACTGTTGTGACTGTTTGATTGTCGGTAGCATGGATTTATTATGGTAGTAGGAGGGGTCAGGTGGGGCAGGATAACACTACCCATCCGCAGAAGTATGACGTCATTTAAAGGGTTGGTTTTCTAGGACACAGGCCATGGATGTAAGTAGGCACCATGAGATGGTCCAGAATCCTCTTCCTCTACCAATTCAACCTCTCATCAGAAGTATTAATCACGGTGCCATTGTCTATATTTTATCAGGATATCAAGCATAATATTGATCGCCCTTTCTTAAAAATTAATTAACAATGTTATATTATGTTATGTTATGAAGATATTAATATATAGGCCTATTGATGCGCATCAAAGATTATTGTGGTGTGTAATGACATTGAGGAAAATGTCCCCTCCCACTCTTTCCAAGAACATGGGGTGCAGAGAATCTCCTTCCTCCTTCATTTCCCCATAACAGATGTTTGGATTTGTAAATGCAGTTCTTGTAAATGTTTTTGTGAATCGTTTCATCATTTACCCCAGTGACATCTTCTATGGTTGCATCTGGTGAAGTCCTTCAGATTCCTGGCCTACCAGGACCGAACTGTGTGTGTCACCTCCTAGAACAATCACTCAGCCATACCTTGGTATAACTGTCGCCAAGTCAGGTATTACACAAACTCATTATTTGGACTTACTGGACAGCCCCTGCCACTTTTTCTAACTTGTTATCTAAATATTAAAGATAACATCTATTAAAACTGTCATGAGTTATGTCCCTTTGAGAACACCGCAAGCACACTGTTTGGTTTTAAATGCATGCATGTTTCAACATGGGTGACACACAGGGAGAGGTAACAGTCACACGGACACCGCAAACACACACACACACACACACACACACACACAGTGCATCTACATTAAATACACATCCCATGCACATTAAACACACACACACACACAGTGCATCTACATTAAATACACATCCCATGCACATTAAACACACAGACACACACATACACACACAGTGCATCCACATTTAAAAAACACACACACACACACTGCATGCACATTAAACACACACACACACACTGCATGCACATTACATACACACACAATTACACACACACACACACACACACACACACACACACACACACACACACACACACACACACACACACACACACACAGTTCCTGTCAACAGTTGCTCCAAATGGCTCCAGAAGGTCTTTGTGTTCTACAGTTTTCTGAGAATATTGCAGCGGCTTCTTCGTAAGGTTCAATAATGGACCGGGGAAAACAAATGAAGTCACTCTTGGGCTCGTGATTCCATTGTCTTTGGTGAAGGGGGGTAGTGGCTTAGGCAGTGGGTCATTGCCAAAAAATTATGTAATTAAGGTGATAAGACAATCTAGCACCCCCAGTGGAACTTCAATGCATACATTTTGGGTCTATCGTATGAATCAGGAGATGCTTTGTTGAAGTACTTTTTCATTCACATGTTTTAGAATGTTACGGATTATTGTAGAACGCCCATTCTTGGAATTATATATGGTGCTAACCACATCTTTTTTTTAAGTAGATGCTTGTGTTTTATGTATTGCGTTATCAGGATGTATAATTCACAATGACACACATTGCAAGTATTTGGAAAAGAAAGTGCTTTATAAGTTATCTCATATTTCCTGTCTAGACGGCAACTGCAATATGGTAAATGTAGTTAGTGATTTAGTTGACACTTCCATTCCAAGCAATTTATTGGGAATCCAGCTACATGTCGTTATGTTAAGGTATCTTGCTCAAGGATGCTTGCAGGTAGGCTGCATCTATTAAGGATCGAACTCAGAACCTGTTTGCTGGCAGTCGACCATGCCTAGTAACGACTCTGACCCGCCCCCACTTAGTCTAGTGCAGTGGTTCTTAACCTCGTTGGAAGGTACGGCACCCCGCAAGTTTCATACGCGCATTCACCGAACCCGTCGTAATTGGACAAATATAATAAGGAAATTGAGATAACTTATTTTCAGCAGCTTTCCCCAGCATGATATTCACGATCATCAACAAAGCTGGTTTTTCGAGTGTTTCACCAATGGTGTGTGGTTTGCCCTGCTTTGCGATCAGGTAACCAACTTTGTACGATGCTGTGAGGATCGGTTTGTCGATGGGTACAAAGCCGAGAACAGGCAGAGTAGCTTTTTCATCGAATCTGAATGTCTTCACCTTGAATTCAGTGAGCTTTGTGTTCTTGTATTTCCCCATCTCCATGCAACTTATGGAAGTGTTCCTTAGTTTTGCCGGTGCTAGACTACAATTGCTCAACTTGGCATTGCAAATCATGCATTGAGGACGCTGACTCCCATCACGTTCCGTTATACATGTGAATCCATAATGTACGTATTCGTCCGACCACTTTCTTTTTTTTTTGCTCGACACTATAGTATGAAGGGATTAAAATACTAAGAAGGAAATCACAAATGAAGTGCAATGACGACAGTCACAAATCTACTACTGAGCGCACCAAGTTCCTTGCAGCACTGATATTAAGGCCAAGCGATGTGGCGTGATCAGCTGCAGCCAATGATGGCCAAGCGGAGCGTGACGTCACGAAGCATACGAGTGGGGTGAACGGAACGGACACACACGGTGTGTGTGTGTGTGTGTGTGTGTGTGTGTGTGTGTGTGTGTGTGTGTGTGTGTGTGTGTGTGTGTGTGTGTGTGTGTGTGTGTGTGTGTGTGTGTGTGTGTGTGTGTGTGTGTGTGTGTGTGTGTGTGTGTGTGTGTGTGTGTGTGTGTGTGTGTGTGTGTGTGTGTCTTGACCTCCACCGAGCCCCTGAGGCTGACTCACCGTCTGACTAACCCCTGGGGTTCGATCGAGCCCAGGTTAAGAACCACTGGTCTAGTGTTTTAGGCAAGTGCTACACTTGCCTAAAATAGACGCTCTTCTTACTAGCATCGGCATTTTCAGTCGACTATTCTAGTGCACAACATGTTTTGTTTTGCGTTTCGAATGTGTTTATAATGTCCCAACACCCGTGGAGTTGCAGTGCCCAGGCAGGCCAGCATCCAGCAGGATACAGTGTATGCTTATGAAGTCATGTCTTTGAACTCTGTGGACTCAACAGCAGTTTTGCGTCACACACAGAAAGTAATGGGGGCGATGGTGTTTTCCCAATGACTACAGGGAGAAAGAGTGTTGGTCAAATTCAACTAAACTCCTAACGTGGTTCCACACTGTGACTCTGGAACTGTATCATTATTATTTTTTTGTTGCTATTTTGTTACACAACTCTTCCCCATCACTGCTTTAAAGTTGAACTATATGTATCACAAAAACAGTTTTTCTTTGCAGCTATTGCAATATTGGGGCTAGTTTTCCAGGGATCTAATCCCCAACTCAAGGAATAAGAAGCAAACAACTATTGCACAACTTGTTTTGGAATGTAAGAGTTAGCTAAAAGGTTAGCTATGTTCCCTATAATAGGAATGGTTTTGAGGAGATAATTGGAGCTCTAAGTGTTCTCGTCTTCTCCACTTCACAAGAGGAGCTAGATGTAACTTAATGATGGGTGTAAAATGATCAATACTCCCTGTTTCAACCTTCCTCTTGTATGAAAACGATGCCCTTATGTGCATTGATGTGGCAAAACATTTATGCTATACACCTGTCCGTCAAGAATGTGTCAGGTAGTGGAAATATGGAACGTAACGTACATTTATTTGAGGAGCTGTCAAGACCAGAATGATCCTTGCAGGGGTTTTGCTATTATGGCTGACATTTAGGCTCACTTTCATCAGGATTAAAATAAATACGTGCTTTTTCAAGCACTTATTGTTTCCCTACTAAAGTTTTATTTACAAACCTTCAGATTGGTTTGAGCATTTAAATGAAGCTTTAATATAAAAAAGCCTACTCATAGATGAGTTTCAAGATATATGTATTTATTTATTGAAAAACATCTGTTTTTCTTTATACAGTTTACTGTATTTAGTTTTTTCACTTAAGTGTCATCCAAAACTGTCCAAGAGCACAATTTGACACACCTCCCAAACCATGCATTCAATCATAAAATGTGGCATCTTGAACAAACAACAGATGGCAAAGTAAACGTGTCAAAATATATTACAGCTTAATATACACATATATACAGGTACATTCAATAAATAGAATATGAAATATTCTTGGGAAGTATAAGAGCTATAATGAAGGACGGTGCATCACAGGTATGTACGGCTTGCATGATAACGTTGAACAATTTAGCCAAGTTCACATTTCAGAGACAAAGAGATTGTTTTGTCAATTGTGCTTTATAGGAGTTCAACTATTTTAGATTACATTTGGATGCATTTGGTAATCAGTGATTAGCACAAGCCAAATTACCTCAATTTCTTACAGCGAACAGTGTTTGAATTTGAACATCCATCGCCAAAATATACATAATCCATCTAATCAGCATTGCAGAGGATATGGGATATTGCCTTTAAAGTGACCAGTGCCAAACAAAATGACCAAATGCACTTAACCAGTAAGTAATGATTCAAGAAACGAGATATTCGCATATAACTCATTTCAATATATATATATATATATATATATATATATATATATATATATAAAATACTGATATACTGACTGAAACTATCTATTTACAAAAGCGAGTGTGATACTCGTTTCATTCAGTGGATAGTAGCAGCATCTTTGGTCCCTGTTGATTGTTGGCAGTGGTCATGAAAAGACAGAGATGTTCCTTCAGCATGTTCAATATAAAATACAGTTGTGCCGATGTCTACCACTCTGAATCATTTATATATAAATGAACCAATTTGACATGGTACACAAAACACATCATCAAGAAATGGTATAAAGAAAACATATAGTGGCTACACATGCTTTAAAGAAATGACTACAAAATAAATGCTTCAGAAGTTACTCAAAAGATCGAAGTAGCAAACATTGTTGCACTATTGTCATTTTAAGAGGACATTTCTCACACTTGTCCAGGACAAAAACGAAGAAAGGAAGACATATAGAGCAAAAAGCCCGACAATTTTTCCGAAGGAAAATGGAGGAGGTTACGTTCGGTTAAACTTGGGGGTTGGAGAGGTGAGGCCATTGGTAACACTGGCCATCTTCATCTCAACGCCAACATCCTGAATGTGTGTGAGTGTTATTTTGCTTGATCCTGTCCTTTGGCTCTGTGTGTAGAGAGAGATGATGTGCAAGGCGGAGTAGATTCAAGGGCAGTTAGGCTTCGTTCTGGCTAAAGAGGGTGCCGTGCATTTTCAGCTTGTGCATCCTGTGGGAGAGAAGGGAAAACAATAATTAACAATGATTATACTCTTCTTCTTTTTTTTAACAGTATATTCTATTTATACAACAATGACATCCCTGTATTCATGCATAAATCTGAGCTTGATTAACTGACAAAAGATGGCCATCATGAGCTCAAAAGTGCAACTTACAGCTTCTCTTTGCGGTTCATGTTGTCCTCTTTTGACTTGACAAACACTGTGTCCTCACCGCCTCTGACAAGGAAAGCAAACTCCCCGTCCTTTGATTTGAAGATCACCCTGAATTCACAAACGAAACTTGAGTGTCTATCCCCAATCCACAACAAAAACAACAACTCTGTAACCCGCAGTGAAACCGTATTCTATCCCATTCTATGAAATGCTGTGTCTAGAGGTTAGGGTGTTTCCCACCTAAGCAGACATTTTGGGTTCAAACACCAACGCTCCATAAAGAAATTCACATCACTTTGGATAAAAGCACTTGCCACATCAATAGACAGCATTATATTGATATAATGGCACAACCACGGCGACGAAAGGACCGTACCTGGACTGGGTCTCGCCGGACTTGACGCGAAGCTTGCGGATGTGGAACTTGCTCCGGCCCCACAAGTCGTCCCAGCTGAAGATGGTGTCCTTCTCCCAGCGCAGCTTCACGATCATCAGGTCGCCGATGTCCGTGTCCGTGGTGAGCAGGAAGGAGACGGTGGTGTTACCCACCAAGGTCGGCCTGCAAGCGTTGAAAGAGCGGTGATGTATAACACACACAAACCAGTCATGATGTAACCACAACACACACACACACACACACACACACACACACACACACACACACACACACACACACACACACACACACACACACACAACCACACAACCACACACTGACTCCCTGGGCATTTCACACAAGCATGTCGGCGTCACAGACATGCAAGCATGTCTGTGACGCAGTCCGGCATGCTTGCATGTGTTTGAGCAATTGTGTATTTGACCCCACATGTTTGGAGATTCTATTTCAGCACACAGACGAGAGATGGACGACCACTCGACATGCTCACCTGTGCATTTGCTTGTGTGTGCAGCATGTGTGTGTGTGTGTGTGTGTGTGTGTGTGTTGTGGTTACATCATGACTGGTTTAACATGTGAAAAGTGTGTGTGTAATTTACATTTGAAAGGGAATGTTCTCCTTTTCCCCATACGTTCCAAACAGAGAAATCATCAAGGGCTGCTCGGTGAAGCTCAGCTTTTTCTCGCTGAAGAAATGCATCTTCACTTGATAGTGGAAGACTAAAGACAACACAGAGAGAGAGAGAGACAACATACTGATTTAATTATTACTTAATACTTGTATATGTATATCTATATATATATATAGATATCCATAACGGTATATCAGCCTGTTGAAATATACTCTGTTCTCTACTATCACAAGAACACCATTACCTCACCAGCATTAATAGTAGCAGTGGTAGTAGTAGCAGTACAAGTAGTAGTACTACTAAGAATATACGTATAAATAACTGCTCCTGATTGATTGTACAACACAATCATCTCTTGAACATGATGTCAATTCAGCACAGTGTGGTGTGTAAGATCAGATTTTGCGCGCTTATCACACAATAGAATATGTACACTAGCCCTCTCTAAATGTCAACATTCATATCCTAGCTACAGGCCAATGTCCTTCCCATGCGTATTGGTTGATTCTATACAACTTAGTCCACGTGACCTGCAACATGATAGGCTGCAACAAGTGTAAGTTTCCATGGCTAGAGTGGATCATATGCATGTGTGGTGTCAGATTTCTAAACCAACCTTCCCCCCCCGACACTGAAGTACTCATGATCTCTGCTCTCCTAATGTGGCCAAATACATTCTCCACTCTGACGCATCCCTGTTACGCTGTCAACATAATCTGCACCTGACCATAACAACACCTCCATATCCCTATGGAGAAAAGGGTGTTGATCCACGCTCACTCTGTGCACATGGTATGTGTGCACATGACACAGGTAGTAGCTCTAAGGAGGTACTACCGCAGATGACCTCAAAAAAATAACGGTTTACAAGTTATGCCACTTACTGTGTGCAGTATGTACACTCATTAACTCAGTTTACAGTAATCCAGGCAAACACGCATAAGTATAGGCCAGAATGTTAAACAGTTGCAGCAGCTAATTTCCTTAACTGTGTTCCTAATGGGGTTATTATGTTTTTAACTAGATGACTGCCAAAATAAATCCCATGGTATATGTTCCACCACTAAGAAAAACAGCAGTCTAATATATGTACTATTTACTATTCACCAAAGCGACTTTAGAAACATGTCATTAAGGAGATTCCTACAGGTAAGCTAACGGACGTGGAGAATTGAATCCCAAGTACCTTCTGGCAGCTCGGAGTCGGTCCCCCTTTACAGCCCCCCCCCCCCCCCCCCCCCCCCATCAAACCCAGCAAAACCCTAGGTATTCTCTTCCTCCCCATACCTTTGTAAGGCATCATGTCCCGGGTCTTCAGGTACATCTTGGTACTGCGCGGTGACCGGACCTTGTTGACGTTGTAGCCCAGCTTGTTGCAGCGGTTCTTGCGGCAGCTGAGACAGAGGCCCTTGTTGAAGGTGTCCTGGGTTTTGCAGCTGTAGACCATGCTCTGCTGGTCCTCGTTGACCAGCGAGTCGATGAACAGGTGGATGGAGCGCTCGTGGGAACACTTCACCAGCTGGTCCATGTCTGCGTCAGAGAAAGAGCAGCGTGAGACTCGTCCCACAAATCAGACTTTCATTGTGGAACTTCTGGACTTGAGAGCAATGTGGGACTAACGATAGAGGAACCCTGGGTGGGTTTTATTTCCCCCTCATGGCTGAGAGATGGCTTAACAGCTGTATTTCAGATGGAGGCAAACACTTTGGGTGACAATTCAGGTCATGTAAACTTCACTTTACTTTTTCTTCAACAATTACAAGGCTGTCATAACCAACATTGCAGCGTAATGGGATGGTGAGACGTATCTTTACAGTTTTTTGCACTAAGCAGATAGAAGACATTTCTTATTAGACTTTGAATGAAACCATAAAAAAAATCATTACACGATATAAATTGCTTAAGGGTTATGGCATTTAACTAACTAAAGTTATGAATACCATCTATGGAAACTGGGGACAGCCATGTTAAATATAGCACTATACAGAATTATATCAGATATAGGACTCCATAACGGCGCTCCATAACGGGGGGGAATCAGCAGTATTCATTCAGTTTTCAGAAACACATACTCTGGAGGCCTTTGATGCCCGCCGACGCGATCCCCATCAGGGTGTTCTGGATATCACAGCCGGGCTGGAAGGTGCCTCCGTTGGGGTAGATGTCGATGTGGCCCACGGACCTCTGGATGCCGATGCTGCGGTCTGGCGAGCCCCTGGTGTTGGTGTGCAGGACGTCCACGAACTGGGCGTCGCCCTGGGACAGGATGTTCTCATTGTCGGCGTGCTCGAAGGTGGGCCCGGCCGGGTCCAGTCCTGCAGGAGATGATGACGAGATGGAGGACGAGATGAGGAGGAAACCCTGAGGTGATATTGTTATCCCATTGATACTATTATACTCTCTTACATATCCTTTGTTTGTAATATATTGAATTACATATCCTGTTGTTTGTAATATATTGAATTACATATCCTGTTGTTTGTAATATATTGTATTACATATCCTGTTTGTAATATATTGTATTACATATCCTGTTGTTTGTATTATATTGTATTATATTATTTTGTTTGTATTATATTGTAATATATATCCTATTGCTTATCTTATATTGTATTGTATCCTATTACTCTTGCTACTCTGTCCAGTTATTTGTTTATTTTAGAAACATGTTTGTGCAGCCTTTAACATGTTTGTAGTCACTCCAGAGTTGATTGTATGTGTTGATTGATGATTTTGGGTCTGTCAAATGACCAAATGTAAATGGATCACAGTTACATTTAGTAATCTATCACCTAATCCTGTAGGCATATATCAATGGTTAGACATGTAAAGGACCCAGATCTCCTCGTTATCTGCAGTCAGTGAAAGGAGTGTGGAAGGCTACAGACCAAACTGGGCCAGAAACCCAACAATGCGAGGCAGTGATTACGGGGCACTTAATGCTCTGCTGGTTCAGATCACAGCATTATTCTAAGCAGGTCAGAGAGATGTCAACGCTGTGTCAACCTCACAGCGACAAGCGGGGGGATTGTTACCACCGAGCGGCGTCCCTGACCTGGTGTCTTATAATAGACATGATTGAAACAATTATAATATGGTACTGGTGTACTGTATGGACTATGCAAGCATAGCTGTAAGATTTACAGCAGTACCTTAGAAAGTTATTTCTTGTTAGTTAGTATTTCCAAAATACAATTCAATACACAGGAAAGATGCTCCACTTATTTCAAATACAGACAATCATTTTTTTATGTAGTAACACATCCTTTAAAATGGTGATGTCATCTGCCTAGTTCTGTATTTTAATGAAGTTACTATGTTGGCTTTAAAACAGGTTAATATGTAATTAACTTTTTTGCATGCATAACCCTGGAAAGACCTTCGGGCAGCAGATCGCCACCGCACATTGGATATACTACCATTCATCCCCAATATCATTCACTCATTGTTTCAATGGTCAATGGAGGACTGCAGGACTTCCAGAGGAATGCCAGCCTTCTGTCTCACCTGTGATTCTGCTGATCTGCCTCTGGGTCAGGTCTCCAGCGATGCCGGCCACATGGGCCCCCAGACTGTAGCCCAGCAGATGAATCTTGTCCCAGGGCAACTGCAACTCATTCTGGACAGAAGAGCAAAGAGAAGATCGCAATGAATAAAACCCTCACTTAAAAATATCATCAATCTCTCTCTCTACACCCCCAATCCCCTGCTTTTAAATTGATGTATTTACAAAGCACGACACCAGGCCTAGCATGGATCGCCTTTATTCAAGCTTACGTTTGGAGCTAAATTTAGGCTAAAGGATTAATTAGTGTTTGGGAAAGCAGGTCTCCCAGTGAGTAAGAGTAGAAAAGGGAAGTATACAGCGACCCACTCTGATTTGATTGGACCATTTCCTTTGCCAAGGGCCTGCAGGCTTCTAAATAAAGGTCAGATAAACACTGGGCAAAAGTGCCCTCTGCCAAAGTTCTAAAGTTGTCTAGACAAAAGAAGCCCACGTCCCTCCAACTTCACAGACAAGGAATGGGTGCCTTTTATGATGGGAGGCGGTTGTGACATGCTCGTAAAGAGTTTTTAATTGCCCGTGTAAAATCATAACCAGAAGGAAAAAAACACCCAGAGCGTCAACAGATGACAACATTACATCACCAGCTACAAGCCTAGTCCCTGGTTTATAGTCTGAACGGTTTCAGTGGCACCAGATTTATCAGTTAATAATATATTTATATATTGATAATTGATAATCATTTTCGTCATCAGAACATTATAGGGTTCAGCTTTATTGACAATCGAACAAGTCAGATCTACAAGTGTCAGGGTCGGGTAAATGAAAATGATCCACGGTGTTACAAGGAGATAGCGCTGTGTATACTCACTTGTATCCAGTTGACAAACTTGGCGACGTCCACGCCCACCAGCTTGGTGTATGCGGCCGACGTCGGGTAGTGCTGATTGGCTCTGCTCAGCCAGTCCACCACAATCACATTAGCACTGGGCTCCCGGTTGTAGAGAGCAGACACCAGCTTGGGCACCCAGCTCTCAAACATCCCTGTGACCTATACAGTTCATACGCAGATACGCAGATGCACACATGCATACACGAGCGCGCACACACACACACACACACACACACACACACACATGCATGCACACACACACACATCCATGCACGCACACACACAAGGGAATCACACACACACACCCAACCAAACACACACAAGGTCACACACACATACACGAACGCACAGAGAACAGGAAGTCAATTATCATGATTCATGTTGTCCTTAGCTCTCATCAATCAACAGGTTCTGAATCAATGGATGGCTGGTCATAATATCTGGTCTGTTTTTATAGATTATTCAATAAGTACTTGTATTTTCCTCCGATACTGCATTGACTCATCATAATTTGGACTCATATTTCTCTTAGTCAATCATTATCAAACAAACCGTCCCATAAGCCATCAAAGGCAAAAGATAAACGTTAAATCCTGCTACAGATCCCTTTGGTCTGATATTCATGTCGCTATTACAATGATATCATAAAAGTGGTGGACTCCAACTCAACGTACCGTCCAGCCATGTATGATGACGAATGTCTGCGTCTCTGGGTTGAATTCACACTCCTTTATGGTCTCCGGCTCCCCGGGGACTATGTAGCACAAGTCATCGTCCGGCTCCTCAGCTGTGCGCAGGGAGAACTTGGACACGATGCCGGTGTAGTCTAACATCCAAGTGGGCACGGGAGTTGGAGTCACAGTGCTGTTGTCTAAGCAGGTCAGGTGAAAACATAGACAATATTGTATGCTTTTGTTGACATGGCAAAGTGAATACGGTATTAAAGGATTGAAAAAGGCGCCCAATTCTGCGCACTTTTCCACGCTCTGATTACAGTGTTCATGAAACCACTTGCGCTTTTTAGGAAGAAACGAGCAGCTCATAGGCCTGTATGACATAATGTCTGCGTGATTAATCGTCAAGAGAGACACAGGCTACTGTTTTGAATAGATTTGCTCGGTGCATCAAAGCAGTTGTCGCATAACCAAACAGTAAAGTGTCGCCCTCTTCAGTTCTCGTTGCACCCCCTCTGCAGGAACTTTCAACAAATGATTGAAACTAAATATAAATCTGCAAAGAATCTGGATCGCCGCCAAACATTTTTTGTTTACAATGGATTGCTCAATGGCTGATTAAATACACGCACTGGGATAATGGGAAAAAACGTGGATCTCGAAAATAGTCTACTCTCTAGTGGTCTTCTACTTAAATATAATCTCAAACAGGACATGTAAGCGTCTAGGATAAATTTGTACAAAAGAGCTGGAGAGCTTTCCTCTATGTAGTCCTCCTTGTGATTGGTAGTCTATCCCACGGGGCTACAGAGATCCTCTGCCTGAAGGTTCCTCCATGGTTACTCACGGCCTGCAATTAAGCTGCTTCCCGTCGTTGAACTGTTTACTTTATAGCAACGATGTCTACAGCACAACTAAGCTTGATCTAATCAAGGACGCTCAACAGAATAAAAATAAAATAAGAAATAAAGGCTAAAATGCATTAGTTGACTCAAACTTACCATAAACAGCAGTAGTTGTGGAAGAAAAAGTTGCAAGAATTTGTGCCAAAATTATCCAAACAGTTAGAAAATGCAAATTTCCCTTTCCCATGTTATTGAGAGTTGTTTTTTCTTGCGAAGTCTGAAATAAAAAAAATCTCACTGGGTGTAGGCCTATGTTAAAAACCGTTTTCATCAAGTATGGATTGGTAAATTGTACACGGTACCCAGGTCAGAAAGTGGAATAGGCACTTGCGGTGAAGTACGTTTCTTTTGAGGACTGTCAAGAACGCCGATTCAAGTTATTTTTATGAGTGGCTCATTTGAATACCGTCTTGCTATTGGCTTGAGCGGAATAGGCGGGGGCGGAACTTTGTCCAAACCCCCAAATTGCTCAGGCAATCCCACGAGACGTTCCAGACAGTGTTGCAAGGGTCTTCTTGCTTTAAAAGGGCTTGGACTTCACGAGATCTACATAATGACACAATGATAAATACATAAATAATAAGGGTTTCGGATCTCGGGGACCCCTAATAAAAATAATAATGATAATGATAATCTCTAAATCATCATCAAATCATAATAATTTTATGATTTAATCTTATAAGAATCATATAAATGTTATTGGTTTGTGTTATTATTATTGTAATATTTTTATCATTATTATCATTATGAATATTAGTATTATTATATTGTAATAAATACCCGATTTTCTCAAATGTCTATTTGACATTAGTAATTTTTACATCTGCAAATTCTAAATGTTATTGAATGTAGAAATTGAAACTGATTCTGTTTGAAACTGATTTCACTGAAACTCAATGAGTGTTAATCTCGGGTGTTTTGTGCTCCAAATTCTGCAGGAGCCACTCGTTCTTCGGGGTCCAAATATTCAAAGCTGTATCTCACACAATATATTGTGTGACGGATGGGCGTGTTTTAAAGCCTCCTCTCCCATTGACCAGCCATTATTGGCAAAGTTTGCAGAA
The DNA here is from genome assembly GCA_026745465.1 of Lota lota. Lineage (NCBI taxonomy): Eukaryota > Metazoa > Chordata > Actinopteri > Gadiformes > Lotidae > Lota > Lota lota. The sequence goes on along the minus strand of JACYXH010000685.1, from coordinate 112,239 downwards.
TAAAGCAATGACAAAAAACAATTGAGTAACAAATGATGCCACAATGTCTTCTGGTATTCCCTCTGGATGTCTGTTGGGGTTTAATATTTCTCTCCTTAACATTTATAAAATAAAAATATCTTGACGATTATCTGATTTCCCTTAGGATTTAATCTGCTGATTACTACTGTGTGTGTGTGTGTGTGTGTGTGTGTGTGTGTGTGTGTGTGTGTGTGTGTGTGTGTGTGTGTGTGTGTGTGTGTGGAGGGGGTTAAAATGTTGTGCTACTGTTAAATCCATCCAGTGGATGAATATCATGCTGAGAAACATTATAGCTAACTGATCTATGTGAAACTATTCACACTCAAATCACATGAAAGAGGGAAGAACCTAATCATGGATTCAGAGGACGGGTGTTTGTGGTAATTTTGTACTTAAATGTAGGCTACAGGTTAGGTTTCTAGGAAACGTTTGAAAGACAGAAGCTTTCAAATTAAATACATTTTGTACAACCAATAATACTTTTCTCCTAGTAATCAGCTACCATTCCCAATATAGCCTGATGTTTCTTTGAACATGAGAACATGTGTGTGTATGTGTCAGTGTGTGCGCGTGCGTGTGTGCATGTGTGTGTGTGTGTGTGTGTGTGTGCATGTGTGTGTGTGTGTGTGTGTGTGTGTGTGTGTGTGTGTGTGTGTGTGTGTGTGTCTGGTAACAGAGATTGTTAGGGTGTTGGTTCCTATATGGCCTGACCAACACGCCCAACCCAGTTGTTAGATGGAGACACCACCTCACCTCCCCCTATAGCTCTGGGTTTCCAGAGAGACATGGTAGTTAAACACACATATCAGAGATCACCAAATCCTACCTCTGTCTGTGTCACAGAGTTACACAGCCATCCTCCCTGATCCATCAAGTGTGGCTTTATCAGGTGAGATAACAGGGACATGAAAGTGCAAGACACTAGCTACAGGCAAATGTTGTTCAAGATGACTTATGAAAGATCATTTGAAGTTGTATATTGGAAAGCTTTCTCAAATCTGATTGGTGGTGAACAATTATAGCAGCGAGAGAATATATCATAGACGGACAATAGTATAAGGTACGTTGATCATCAGACAGACAATTGTTTTGTTTGTTATTTAGATCAAATATATAAAGATATCTTTAGTGGTATGCAGTCCTGCCCATTCCTTGATTATGCTGAGTTTAACCTAGATTATTACAAAGGAAATTAAAAGACTACTGAGAAATAATGACATCTGGCTATGACAATGATAGATTCTCTGCCAGGGATGAATTCCTTCATTTCCTTTCATACAATGTCCTGTAGACCTTGCAAACACAAACAAGATGCATCTTTCAACTTTCCAACTTAGGTGAATCCCGTTCACTGTGTTGTTATTGTATGGTTAGTTCTAGAATGTAAAAACGGTGCAATAGAATTAAGCAATAAGCCACAGAGGCTGTGGTTTACAGTGATTTTAGAAAAGCTAGGGGCGCGAACCTTTTTATAAAATGTATGCTAAAATGCTTACTGTAGACTACCTAGTAGGATTCCCATATTAAACATAAAATGCAATCATTTATTGAAAACAAATCATCATTCTTCCGCCAAACAATATGGTTCCTGAAGACAGCAAAATGGTAGCCAAGCAGCAAAGGCTAGCATACTTTGAGATTGGTGGGACATTAATGCAAAAATGAATTGTTCTGCGGTCACAGGTGTGTGTTTGTAGAGTGTTTGATAATAGCTTCAAGCTATCAGAATTGAGTTTATAAACAGCAAATGAGCGCCTACCCAAACAGACACACAAACACACACTCTCACACTCATACACACACTCATACTCATACACACACAACTGTGTGTATGAGTGAATTATTCAGAGGGTGGTTTCTAGGAAAGACGGAAGTCATTGCTTTGGTTAGACTGAGCCCTGCCACATAAACAATCTTCATGAACAAAGTAACCGTGGCCTGGTGCGAAAGCTTGCACCCTTTCTGATGTTATTCTACAGTTAGTATTGTGTAGCACCCCATTAAACATGTGATGTGCAGGTGATGCTGATACACGTTAAGCTGAACGACAACCAGGAGTCCAACTGTTATTCTGTACTTGAATAAACCCCACTTGGTGTATTAAGTTTTAACTCTATCCTCTATCCTGCAGACTTCAGTCTTCTGCTTACCTCTTCTTCCTTACTAGCCTAGTCATGTGGTGGCATAGGATCCATAGCCTCCTTAAGCACACATGCACACACACACAAGCAAATGTCTTTCCCCACTATTTACCTATATTACTGATATGATTATTTCAAAACATTATATGGTAAGTAGTACAACATGCATAGCGATCTGTTTGTGTTCACACAAAACACAACATTACTAGGATGCAATGTCAGCTCAGTCGATGCTGTTTCAAGCGATAGACGCCGCGTTCCTTCTTATCCCAATCTCGTACGAAGCATCGTGGTCCAGTCACAACAGGAGACGGATCAGTCCTTCAGCAACTTTGATGGCTTCAAAGTCCTTGAAGCCATCGAACAAGGAAAAAAAAGAAAGGTGGAAGACGGAGGGGGTGGAAAAAAGAAATGAGACATGGTTAAATAAACTACCATGCGCATGCCACCTTATGCTGGGCTGTTTAAGGGCCAGTGGAGCGAGAGAAAGCATGAATTAGGCCAAACAGACAGGAATATGGGACTATGGCCCCAGGTTGAAAAGGGTCCATTAAAGGTTGTATTACAGACTGGGGAAGACGTGTTGGGCGGACAGAACACAGAAAGGTTCCTTGATGAAGCATCTACTTTTAGGGTTGTTAAAGCGGTGTATATGTATGTGTGCATGTGTGTGTGTGTGCTAGTGTGTGTGTGTGCTAGTGTGTGTGTGCTCATGTGTCTGTGTGTGTATGGTATGCATGTGTGTAAGTGTGTGTGTGTGTGTGTGTGTGTGTGTGTGTGTGTGTGTGTGTGTGTGTGCATGTGTTTGTGCTGACGCCCTTAGTTCACCCTTCCTATGTACCCCGTTACAAGTGCTTGCATTGTACACACGTGCAGTCGGTTTTACGAGGATAGTTACGAGGATACTGACGGATGGATGTGTGTGTGTTTCTGTGTGTGTGTGTCCCTGTGTGCGTATTTAATGAACTCACATTGGGACAAGAGTTTGCCTCTGCAATATACGTGTGCTTTTATCGACCTTGACGGTCCTCTCCATTGCCCTGAGTGAATTAAATAGACAGGGGTCAAGGTTGAAAGCTTTTCAAGGGACAAGTCTTGATCTCTAATGGAAACCAGAAAGGACCATGTCTATTTCTCTGGCATGAATGTGGTGGATACTGCCGCTAAATGGGAGGATTGAATGTCATTACCCGATAAACATCTGCCTTGATCTCAGAACCCCTTGGTCAGCATTCTCTCACTAGAATGCCCACAAGACTGTTGAAATGTGTTTCTGTATCCCATTTCGTCTGTCTGTCTCTTACATGTCACATGCATGTAAGCAAGAAACACATTGTGTTCCCACTGCGTATGACTTCTATTGTCGTTCATGCCACTCCAACCGCACGCAAAAGCAAGCTGTTCTGTATCCTATTCATCCTGCACATTCTGTATCTTCTTCTTGTTTCCTGAATCTGTCTCTCTGTCTGTCTGTCTGTCTGTCTGTCTGTTTTACAGCTCACATGCATTTAAGCATGAAACACGTTGCATTCACACTAGGTATGAATTCCATTATCCTATACGTCACTGCAACCACACGCAGACGCAAGATACAGAACATTCTGTATATTTTTCTTCCTTCTCCATTATGGATGTCTGTCTGCCTTACAGGCCACATACATGCACACAAAGAACATGTGTGTTCACACCCTGCATATGAATTCTAATGTTGTACACTCCACTTCAACCATAGATGCAAGGGAAAGCTGTGCCTACTGCCTATTGTCTAGTACAGCGTGAACCATTTCCAGCATGGGAGGCGTGCACTTAGACCTGTACATGCATACAGACATGTGGAAATGTATTAAACACAGATGACTCCACCTGGACCCTTCTTATACATATTGGCTCTGCCAATGAGACCGCCAGCTGACTCATGTACATGTGGGATAATCCATTTGTGCATTTGTGAGAGCATGTGATTGTTTCCGTTGGAAGTGTATATGTGTATGGAGTGTTCCAAACTTAGCCTGTTTCCAATGTTTAACAGAAACTGGGGTGGCTGTTGATTCAGGTTTCACTTTAGCCTCCCCCCAAAAGTGTGCATACACGCACACATGCACACATGCACACACACACACACACACACAAACACGGTTGAAATGCCTATACGATATGGGAGTTTCTGAGAAAACTAGATGCTGGTCTGGAACAAAGACACACTGACCTACCCTGGAATTTGGGACATTGAAAGCTTTTGTCTATCTGCCTGTCCATCTGTCTTTCAATCGATCTTTGAGTCAACCAGGCTACCAGCAGACCTCTCCTCCCTTCTTCTCCCTGCAGCTGTGTGTGTGTGTGTGTGTGTGTGTGTGTGTGTGTGTGTGTGTGTGTGATTTTCTGCGGCCAAAATTCATATAAACATAATGAGAATGTTGTATCAGCTTTGTTTGCTTTCTGCTGTATTGAGGGCCTAACACACACACACACACACACACACACACACACACACACACACACACACACACACACACACACACACACACACACACACACACACACACACACACACACACACACACACACACACACAGCTCATCCACATCACAGACCTGGCCCACACTCTTCCTTTCCCTACTGTGTCATTTATGAGTGTCATGTGAGGCATTGACATGAGACGGTTGATTAATTGGATGTACTGTGTAAGCTTTAATGAGGTCTCAATTCCATTGACACAACTGAATCGTTTGACTAGAGAGAGGTGTGAAGGATAGAACAGAGAGGCAGTGAGGGAAAGAGAAAATAGTGGACGTGTTAAGGGCAGAATAATATTACCGAGATGGATGAAAGATTTGACTTCCATCTAATGGCAGGGATGGGAAACAATAAATAAACAGTTTTAAATTCATTCGAAATGCCTGGAATCTAGTGTAAACACATTACACAGCAGGTAACACCTGGGCGCTGCACATCTGTAAGCGCTTCCATGAGTTCATGCACCTCGCTGTGTTTGAATGACCCCTATCGTAATGCAGCTCACGGCCTTTTCACTGGTGTAGGCCTACCAGGAGCCTGAGAGCCTGGGAGCCTCTCTGGGGAGTGCCCCCCTCCCCCTCGGCGGTCCCACAGCCCTGGGACTGGTAATGTGTGTTCTTCTACATCTGGTCCAGGATGTTAGAGGAGCCTCAGTAATAGGCTACATGACCTGGTCACAGATGTTATGCGTTTTGCCCCCAAATACATTACTCTTAGTGGAAATGACATGAAATGAAATGTTTGATCGCTTTTTAATTTCTGAATCTAGAATTTTGATTTTTATTTATTCCTTTAAAAGCATCTTTCTGGCATAATAGAATGTGTAATGGTTCTATACTTACAATATCTGCTATCTTGTATCTCTGCATTGGATAACTAGCAGTCTCCAAATCCAGCTGTGTTGGCGTATGGTGTAATTTATGCTCTGCTTCCCCCTGGTGGCTATGTATATATTGACAAGTGGCTGGCACAAGTTTGTTCTGTTGAGTTTACTTTTTTATATGTAAATGTTATCTATAAATAACAAATAACATATGCAACGCTTTGTTATAGTTAAATATGAGAAGCCATGTATTTTCCAACTGTTAAAAGTCAGCCAGCCACCTGAAGGCCTACATGGTACGATTTTCCAATACTTATCAGGAAAATAAAGTTTGCAAGATGTTCAAACGGCTGCCTCAAATTAATTAATTATTTTACATAAAATATTTGATATGGATTTGACATGCAGCCCATAAACTGTTGCTCGGACAACAGACCATGACCTACTGAGAAAAAGGAACAACTTAAAAAGGAACATCATTGATTGAGTCAGGGAAGTGAACTTTAACTTGCCCTTTTTAAAAGTATGTACATAAAAGAACAGCGCTAGAAGTAGAACGGTATTACCAAACCAATGTTTGCTAAATTTGCCTTAGTAGGCCTATGCACATTGTATGCACACTGAGTGTTTCAGAATATTGTGCTTTAAGCAGTCTACAACTCAGATTCCTACATAGCAAGTAAGAACTGTGTAGGATCCTGAACACAAAAATGAGAAATGTCAGTCATCAAAACAGCCCTACATGAAAACGTTTGTACGGCCAACAAATATAAGCAGTCGATCCAATACAAAACATGAATGTAAAATATGTATTTTTTTTATGTAGCAACATAATCCAATACTACATCACTAAGGTTATGTCTGGTGAGCATGGTAGAAAACCAGTGAACTGAGCAGATGTAGCAATAGCAATTAAGAGGAGCAAGTCTTTATATACAAAAAAAATACATTGTTGTTCATACAGAAAATTGGGAGTCAAAGGGAAGACACGTTACATTTACCACAGATTTAGTTCAGCAATACCCTCAAAGAACATATGTACGAATGCCAAAACAAAATAAAATGTCAAAAAGAAATAAATGTAACAAGCATCGACTATCAATCTGTGATGAGAAAAATATTCAGAAAAATTTAAAATTACAGAAAGTAAAAAAAAAAAAGGAGACTTAAAAGCTGTCGGGAGTTTGAGAGAAAATCAAAGCAATTTATAAGCAGTTTACATATTTTCTTGGATCAAACGTGAGCTTGAGGAATACCGAAAACAAACAAGACAACCAGAGTGGACCAGAGACATGTGGCCCAGCTTACTTAACATAAAAACAAACAGCACAGAATGAACTGGTTGGGAGAGATGGGAAAGCTCTTCAAACAGAAAGGTTCTCACCATGAATCGCACATGACAGTCTCCTTGTAAACACGAGCAGAAAATAATAAAACATGAATTTCAAGTCTGAACTTGCTGACGGAAAACGAAATGCTCATCTTTGAGAGTAGAAAGAGGGTCCAACATGCAAGCCCTCCCTGTGAGGCCCATCTGTGGTTAGTAGCGCCGTCCGAAGGCCCCGCTCTGCAGGCCGCTGCCCTGCATCATCTGGTTCTGTCGGTTCAGAGCTCCAGATAGAGACTGGGAGGTTCCTGTGTTCATGTAGCCTCCACGGCTGGACACACACACACACACACACACACACACACACACACACACACACACACACACACACACACACACACACACACACACACACACACACACACACACACACACACACACACACACACACACACACACACACACACACACACACACACACACACACACACACAAAAAAGCAGGTTGTATAGCAGGCTATATTTCTGTAAAATCCTGCTTTAACATCTGTTAAGTGCTTTTCTTTCTAAATATCTTGCCTTTTCTACTGCATCTTTAAGAATCCTGTTTCTTACCTAGCCATTCCTCCCCGTGCCATGTGAGACTGTCCAGGGATGGCACCATCTCGATCTGCAACAAATCAGTCATACATCACACACCGAGTAACACGCTAGTATTTGTGTGGCTCTGTACGACTTTACTTTCCATTAGAGTAGAACCCTATTGTAGAGGTCTACTCACGTGAGTTTATGTAGTACATAATATTGACAGTAACCAACAGCAGTGAAAAGTTGAGTCATTCACAACAGTTCTTACTTTGCCATGTTCTATCATTGTCCATCTTCCGACCCGAGTCCCAGTCACGCGCTCCCTCCCTGTCACCAAGCCAAAGTAAGACATGAGATTGATGGACGACTGGGTCCAGACTGGTATTTGATGGTTCTGGGGCTGACCAGAGTCAGTCAAAGCATGCCAGCCAGCTACTAACCTGGGGTTCATTCGCTTGTCGTATCCTCCGCCCCAGTTGTCTCTCCCGTCTCTGCCTCCTGTGTTTCGCTCTGACCGGTCTGTAAAGTGCTGGACAGGGAGATGGACGGCCATAAGAACAATGTTGACGACTACTTATATGTCCCAAAACTCAAATCCATTAACAAATATAGCTATTGTAAGACAGTAGCTATTTAGCAGGAATGGCAATGTGTGTTTGCCAGCTCTAATGCAATCAAACAGACTTCCGTGTTGTACTGAGATGACATGCACGTCCGATGTAAACTGCCTCTGACCTGGCCATCTCTGTCTCCACCAACGGCGCGCGAATTGTCTCGCCTGTCCATCATCCCGTTGTCCTGGTAACGGCTGCGGTCCCGGTGGTCGAAGTCTTGGTAGCGCTCCGGGCGATTCACGTCCGAACGGTTGTAGCGCTCATCCATGTTAATGCGTTTCTCTGGCCACTCGTCTTTCCTGCGTGTTAGCCCGCAATACATTTTTACTTGCATCATAGTTACATTTACCCTAGCAAAAGTTACCTATTGTTTTGGGGGTTTTCCAGTCACTAATACTACTACTAACATAGTGTTGGACAATAAACGCCTCACAAAAGGTAAATAGGCATTAAAAAGTCACCAATCCACCTCAATCTTCTAAACACAGTACAATAAAGTACTTGGGGTTAAAATAATATGGTTTAAAAAAACTAATCATTTTTGACTTTCGTTAAAAGTTCATTTTGTGCACTGATGTGACAATATCAATAAAATAAAATTCTAGCATACCACACTTCGCCTGTGGTGCGACTGCGAGCATTTAACTCAAACGTAGAACCTATTTGAAAGAGCTTTTTTCTTCCAGTAGAAGGAAACCTCAAGCTGAAACCGCAGGATTTGGTCAAAGGAAGCTTTCTCCTTGCACTACTCTTGTTCTTGTTGTTGCTATTCAGTCTATTTCTGCAATAACTGCACTGATGGCTGTGTTCACTAAGTCCCCAGTCCCTGATTGCGCCCAGATTACATTGACATTACAGGACATCGATGTGGGCGGCTGTAGCGACACAGAATGGGACGTCACGTGATCAGGACAGTCCCCAGGTTAGCATTCTCCCGGGGTGAGAACACTTCCTCTGCTGTGCTCACCTGCCCTCCATGTCGTAGGGCCTCTTAACGGAGCGGCGGTCCTGCTCGAAGCGCAGCTGCTCCTGCTGCCGGCGTAGCTCGTCCCGCTCCCGCTGGATTCTCTCCTGCTCCCGCCGGCGCTCAAACTCGATGCGCTGCCGCTCCCGCTCTAGGAACTGCCGCTCCATGCGGTCAGCGTCCAGACGCTGCTTCTCCACCTGGAGAAGACATGACATCACTCATCGAGGTGTAAACTGATTTTAATACATGCAGGTTCGACTTCGTACGGAGATCAACTCCAGGGGTGTGGTTGAAAACAACAAATACTACCAATACCGTCGTCGTAAATGAGGAAGTGATTCCATTATTTACGTTACATAGAATGGACCACGTTAAAATAAATACGACGATATTCGATATTAAAATATATGAATAACGATGAGAGGCCGCGTACCTCAAGCCAGTTCCTCTTGCGGATCAGGTGCTCTCGTTCCTCCCGCTCTCGGAACTGACGGATGCGCTCGCGTTCTGTGCGACCGTCCCGATCCCGCTCCCTAAATGGCACCAACGGAGAGAGGTTAGCCTACCTAGTTCAACATGCATATGGAAGACATATTTGACTAACTAAAATAGACACTTAAATATAAACATATGAGATATTACAATGGCAATTTTTGGGTTAAAACATTCTTCATTACCCAGTGTGTCGGCGCCTCTCCACCTCTCGGATCTCTCTCTCCCGCTGTCTCTGGCGCTCCCTCTCCCTCTGCTCCTTGATCTGGTCAAACGACAGGATGTCCTTCTTCTCCTTACTGATGGACTTGCGGTCCCGGCTCTTAGAGCTCTGGAGACGGGCAAGAGGAGGAGCGTTGGGAGAAATTGAACAAAATGGGCCATTTCATCTCATCCCATGGATATCACAAATACAGTGAAAAGTGTCGAAATTAAAGTCTTGATACAGATTAGGGGTAATGGCCATGTAGAGTTGGGGTTTTTCTTGGTTAGTGGGGTCAGGTGCCATCGGATAAGTGAAGATCTACACTTACACGCTCCTTGCTTTTGCTTTTTGCTTTTACGCTGATGACGGGTTCTCCTTTAGATTTGTCCATTACTACTGTCCTTTCATGACCTATGGGAAGAGCAAACACAACTTGTTAGTCAAACTCATGAGAAAAAGTGCTGCCATTCTGTTTAAATAACCTGAGAACGAGTAACCTGGAGTAACGGTGTCTTTGCCTCACCTTTGCCATCTTTCCCTTCACCCTCTGACTTCTCGTCTTTGCCGTCAGACCTGGACACATAACGGAGGGCGGATTAGACCAGACATGGCACTAAACAAAGAGGAAGCTGTGAATGTTTAGGGGGATGCTTGTTGCATTGTTCGAGGGCAGTTGTGAGGTTCTGGAATGGGGGAATGTAAACGTTGTTTAGGAAGATAAGTAGAGGGCTAGATTTTATTATGGACATTTAGTTGAGTTGTGTCACTAGCTAGCTTGGATTAATATGCCTTGAAATGATTCAGCCTGGATTATAGTTGGCACCTTTACCTGAACACTTGGCTCATACATTGACCAATTCGCAAATGCATGTTGGTCTGGATCCTCTCAGTTCATTTTAGATTTCCAAGGGGCATTAACAACGGGCACAGACCAAAAGGCCTCTGAACGCAACTGGATAAACTTGGATGGATGAATCAGTTTAACAAAACACATGACACATAGCAGAAGCCCTCTTGGTTGTTTATGAAAATGCCTCCACGGCGCACACAAAAGGTTTCGCCTCCGTACAGTCATCGTATCAAACCCCGCCCAATATTACATAAAAGGTTGCGATTGGCCCCGATCTGCTGGAAATCAATCTGAACGGGAGGGGGGCCAGACACATATGCCAGAGCAAATAACATGAGCTTGCAGATTTGTTGTGGTTCCAAGGCTAGGTCTAAAAACCCTCCATCTATTGTTTCTATTAATCCCCTGAAAGGGCCCTTCTACAATACTGGTATGTATTGCACAAGAACATTTTTGCCTCACCTGGAGTCTGTAGAATTCCGTCTTTCAGCGACAGAGGTCTTGGGGTCAGCTGGCTTCTTCCCTGCTGGCTCATTTTTCGCCTGCAACAACCAGAGGTAATATTTAACAACGTAATAATATTCAATAATAGATCATATTCAATAATAAGAGAAGATCAAGTAAACCCTGAATGTTATTTTGAGTACAATGGAATTGAATGGTGTTGTGGGTGTAGGACGTTAGACCCACCCGCTCCACTGAGATCATCTTGCCATGCAGCTCTGTCCTGTGGAGGTGGCTGATGCACGTGGTGGCCTCGTCGCTGGAGGACATGGTGACGAAGCCGTAGCAGCGGGCTCCAGGGCTCTTGGCGTTGGTCACCACCTTGGCCCCAACAACCTGAAGGGGGAGTGAGGACACGGGGGGGTAAGTGGTCCTGTCTAGAGGCAAGGAGACAAGAAGGTATGGGGTTCAACTCACACGAGCCATGCCATGCGACCCATGGCAATTATTGCGGGACGCTTTGGATTACAGCGGCAACCAAATAATAATAATTATTACTATCAAAGTATGATGAGGGAAACATGGGACACACTGAAGAGAAATATTTATGTGGAGAAGAAGCGTAGACTGACCTTGCCATACTTGCTGAAGAGGGTCTTCAGATCAGTCGCTCTGGTAGTGGAGGAGAGGCCGCTGACCCAGAGATTCCTGCCAGCCCCTGCTGCAACATTACCTCCAGCAGCAGCTGCACAGACAGACGGTTAGAGGTGAACAAACACGTAATGGGCTTTACAGAACAAAAATGAGGTAAGAATTTAATACTAACCCTTTTCGTCTTTTGACTCTGTATTGGCATCTTTCTCCTCAGAACTAGAGACAAAGGAAAAACCACGATTAACAGTAAGAATGCCTCGGATCAGTTTTATTTATTTTTTTACGTTTATACTTACGTGTTTTATAGTAATGTACCAAACTGAGTGATTAAAGCGATCATGTACATAGTGCAGTGACTTAACAAGAATGGGTGATGGTAAGGCCAAAGACGATCCCAGTTACACATTAATGGGAAGTTACGTGAGATAAGTCAGTGTTGGAAAACAAAACTTGAGACAAATGCGCACACCTTTTTTTTGTTTTACCTTGAAAGAGCATCCACATTTTGCTAGCACAAAGGAGCCAATGCAACAGAGATAACCATTTTGGTGTCTAGTAGACAGAAAGCAACAAACCTCTTTTTCTGATCATCGCCCTCTACAGTAGAGGACTCTTTGGCTGCAGAGGACGCATCTGCGGAAGCGTTCTCTTCAGTCTTCTTCTCTTCCTCCTCACCCTCCTTAGACCCCATTTCTGAACCAACCGTTTCACCCGCGGCCCCCTGTTCATTTACACTAACGGCCTGAGTGCTTTCGATCTGCGTATCAACTGTCTGTTTCGGGACACCGTGTCCGTCCCCAACCCCCTCAACATCAGTCTCTGTGACCTCTGTGTCCCCCGCCACCTGACCGGGGGTGGCCTCTGCGATCCTGGCAGTGTCGTCGAACACATCGTCTTGTCCTCCCATGGGGCCGGCTTGCTCTTCTTCGGCGGTCGCCTCATGGCTCTCTTGGGGATCTTCGTTAAGTGGCTCAGATAAACAAGACCCGGCTACTTTGTCATTTTCTACGGATTTAACAGGAATAGAATGGCAGAGTTTAATCACTTCTGAAACACAGCAATGGTTAACGAGGAACTGGCAAGGCCTGGATTAGGAACGTCATCATGACCCTTGGCCTGTGCTCTGGTCATTAAAAAAAGGGGGGGGAGGGGGGCACACCCTAAGGAGAGACTGGAAGAGAACCCAAAGGACAGGGGACCACCAAGCAGCTAAGGACTAACTTGACTCAAGTTGAACAACGTACATGAACAACAACACCTGGTCCAAAGGAGAAAAGAGTTCTGTGCTGAAAAGAGCCACAAGACCAGCAGGAACAGCAGCGGCTGCAGTGTGAAGGAGTGTCTGTTGTCTTCCATTGTCTGACTTTCTTCAAGTCCACTTTGCATTGAAGAGTTTCACCTCAAGTCCAAAAGCTTTCATGTCCAACATAGCATTCAGTCTTAAAATGTCCTTCTTCGGTTGGGTCTTCATGTGGCAACCTGGAAACCCTGAGGTCACCTATATTAGCTAAGACCACCCTGATCTGCATGTTCTATTGCTGCCAACGTGTGTCCAATCATTAACCCCAGCCATCACAATAAAAAACTTTAATCGTTTTATAAAATGCATGTAACAACTACGGTTAATTGACTTTCAACACATAGCCAGCAACTTCCTTTGGGTTTCCAGTCTCCCTTTGTTTAAAGGTAATCTAAAATAGGACTGAAATCCAAGTTCATCACTATGAAGAAGATGGGTCTCTGCGAGATTGTAACACCTTATGAACAGTACCTGTTTCCTCTTTGGGTTCATCTGCGTCTGGTTCTTGAGCCTAAAACAATATAATTATTTCATTAGTAGTTGTTTTTTGGAAGTTTCTTTAAATCTGTACTCATCTCCTTCAGTCAGTTCAGAAAAGAGTAAACTTATAATAATGTGGCAGGATTTAGGCATTTGATACAGTATCAATAAAACACTTGTGTAGACCGATACAACCATGGAAACTCTCAGGTATCACTCAAATGTCAATTTCATCTCGGTTAATTTAAAAAACACTTACCATATTAGGAGATGAGCATGTCATGTCAATATCCAGCAGCTCCGACACGGACTTCTATGTAAACAGCAATGAAAAGAAAAGTGTTGTAACCTCTAACATCTTCAACAAAAGAAAAATGCCATGATTACAATGACAGAGAATGAAGTAGTAGGGAAACTGTTGGGAGGGCATACACAAATCGACTAAAGAAATAAATCACATCCATCTGGTTTGACTTTGAAGGGCCAAATTAAGAGAGAAGAGCCATCTTCCGCATCAAAGAATGTGGAAAAATGGCCCGATATTAACTGTGACACACTGGGACTCACATCACTTGGCGAGGCATCGTCCAACCCCATCTTCTCTTTGTATTGTTCCTCAGTGTCCTGCAATAACTCATCTTCATCGCATAACTCCTCAGTGAAGTCCTGCATTTTGTCCTCGTCTACCTCCGCTGGTATTCCATTATCATTATCCGCCTCATCTACAACGTTCATGTCGAAGATGCTCATGTCCTGCATGTTCTCATGATCATCCTGTTGGGGAATAAAAACGAGACAATTAAGTACACTGTAAAAAAAAAAGAAAAACACCAAGGACATCAAATGCATCTGGAAAGCAAGAAGAGGGCTTTCGAGGTCAAATCAGTTCATTTACCAATCCAGGGATTAGCATATTCATTATCTCGTACGTTTACATGGTCATTTAGGTAACCAGGTACTATTCGAAGTAAAATAATTTGAAGTAACAGGCCTGTTAAATCCAACCTGAAAATGTAAGTGACATGCCTGGAACCTTGACTTGCATGTTTGTATCCATTTGCTGCTTTTTTAACCTGAATTTCCCTCCTGGGATTAAAAAGCGTCATTTTATCGGTCTTCTTTGAATTGATTGGACCCAGTATATTGACTTGAATTTCGGCAGAAAACTCACCTGCCCATCATGAGAATCCTCTCCAATCATGTTTTCTTCTCGTTCTTCGCTGTCCAGCCTGGCATCTGCTAATAATATGCATGGATTTGAGTTACATGCATGCATGCATGCATGCATGCATAATTGTACATTTAGGGAGTTTTTTGTTTTTCACCTTTGACGGCCCGTTTAGGAGTCTTCTTCATAGTTGACTCTGCAGCCACATAAATCTCCTCTGGATTTCCACCTTCATCTTCAATAGCCTATTGAAGACGAAAAGGTACAAAACACACACACACACACACACACACACACACACACACACACACACACACACACACACACACACACACACTTAGAAGAAGTCTGAAATGGAAATGTAATGTGTCCTGAGAATGTAATGTTTGGACTCAATTGCCTTGTAAAGTTGCTAGTTAGCAAAGAGCTACCACGTTGACTGATAATGCAGGCCTAGTTACAAAGCATTAAAATACACTTCAACACAGCAAGATTTTTAGCTGGAAACGTTTGATGTAAAATTGAGCTTAATGCTAATGGACATTTCTTAGATACCTTTTTTAAACGCTCTGACAGGACGCTTTTGATGCCTGTAGTGTCTAGGTTTCGTTTCTTCAATTCGGCCTTCAAGTCGATAACTCTCAACTCAGTTAATTTGCGAACTTCGCAACCTTCTGGAATATCAATTTCCGACGACGAGTCAGCCATGGTTGAGAAACTAAATGTTAATTTAACGTACGATAGTAACACTGTACCCTAATGTGAAAATAAATCATAAATATCAGTGTATTCCCAGATAAAGCCCACAAAATGGCGAGCGTTAGCAGCCGACGAGAATGCGCATGCGCTGTATTGACGGACTGCACTCATTTAATTCGTCATTAACGCAACAAAACAGACATACCTGGTAGAAAACATTATACTGAAACTGAAAGGAAACACATTTTTATGTCATTTGACAAAGGCACCCAGTCAAACAGGATTTTAAGATATAACAATGCATTGAAAAAAGGTATGTAAAGAAACACTTAATGTAAGAGGATTTCATAGACATCTTTTTTATTTCATTTGAGACATAAGTTTAAAAAAATATCACATGGTAACGAAACTAAACGAGACAGTAATTAGCTTTTTATAACCATGATAACCTCTTTATAACCTCTTGATAACCATGAATTGATTCCTCTTAATAAGAATGGAAGTTGTTTTTATCGCTAAAGCTGCACGTCTCTTGAGTTATTTGACTTTGGGTCAAGCTTTTACTGGCGATAAGAGGTTGTGGGGGGCACTCCATCAGCTCAGCAACAGCATTCTCCTCTGGTATATTGACTCTTTGAGTGGCTAGGGAGTATGACCTCGGCTGCTCCCTGGCCACCTGTGAATGATATGACCAGGTCGTCGACACTGAGCCGATAGAAGACGATTCCGAGGCTGGAAAGTCTGGCCCAAGGTCCTCTGTATACAAGGACGTCTCTGGAGCATTGAAGGAGTGAAGGTCTGCAGAGGAGGAGCAAGGCAGGCGAGGTTCGTGGAGGTTCAGTTTGGACACCAGTGGTTTGCCCACTGTGACGCTTTGCGTTTCCTGGACCTCCTCGTCGTCCATGTTTGAGTAGCGGTAATGAACACACACGGTAAACGTGAGATCTGTCTATTAGGACAAAATAAAGCCAAAATGTTGATAACAGGCACATACTTTACGCCATTTACTCCTTTTAGGAGATGCTTTTATCCAAAGCAACTTAAATGTCATTAAGAAGCAAGTAGGAGCAAGGACATTGGGAATCGAACCCGGTACCTTTCAGCCGGGAGTCAAAACCCCCTAGCCACTACTACACCATCCAGCCCCCGTATGCTTACATGCCTCTGAAACTTAACAAATTGCACTTCTCATATCGATTTTCATTGTCTGAAAATAGAACATGTACTATTCATGGCGGTTTTGTGTCTGACCTTGAGTCTCTGTAAGCTTTTCAGGCGTGTGTACAGGCCGGGGCTTTGCGGTGAAGGCAGACTTTCCATGATTGGAAGTAAACTTCCGGCTTCCATGATGCTCTCCTGATTACTCTTCTTTAGATCAAGGTCCACACCCTGCCATGAAGGTATAGTGTGAAGACATATGATAATTTCTTAATTCATTCAATTGCACTATATCACAATATCACAAGCAACCCCTTTATCACGGTTATCACATTTAAGCTCTGTATTTCATAGAGCACTGCAAAATAAGCAATACTGCTAAATGTGCAATACATCACAACTACTAGGCTCTTAGCATGGTCATATATACACATAAATCTATTGCTATTATTTATATTTACTTTAAGAGTTGTTTACAACTCTTTTAATTGCAATTTAAGTGATAACAGCACCAGGACACAATGTCATAAATATATGCCAAACTTTTAGAACTCCTCTCGATTCTAGTCGGTATGAAATATGAACAAACCTCCTCTGGGAAATCAATGAGCTCAGCAGAACAAGACACGATTTCCTTAGGTTTCTCCAAGATCCGTGTGTAGATTATCATGATGTTGGAGAACTCTGCAGCGAAGCCAATCTGCACCTGGACTCCACACTCAAAGTGCAGCTTTCGACTCTTTGGTAGAACTATATATTGCAGAGACATGATATGAAATCCTGAATCACATTGAGACGACTCTCGGAGCCGTACTATGTTATAGCAGAACTTCTGGGGGGAGACAGCACAGAGCCTGAGCTGGAAACCAAGATCCGCAAGAGGTGGAGTTACGCCTTGTTTTCTTGTTTCGTTACGAAGATATTCTACCTATATCTATCTGCATTGAAAAATACCTGAATATGTTTGTGTTCACATAGCGTACCATGTGCAATTGCCCACTGGAGGTTGCGTGCCGAGTGGTCTGTGGAGCTCTCCGTGTTCTGGATCCGGTCTGTGAGAGCACGGCGCTCTGAGAGGTTACTCCGGAGCTCCAGGGCCTGTCTGCCCCGCATCAGCTCACACCGGCCCATATCTAGCAGAGATAAGTAAGCATACGTAGGCGCAAGCAGGATAATCAGACAGGATGTTCTAGTGGGGGGTGCAGGATAGTGAGGTTAGCATGTTAGGGTGTTTGACTGCCAACTCAAATATTCGGGGTTTGAACCCTGGGTTTGAATGTCTTCAGTCTACCTGTAGGCATCCCTGAGCAAGATGCCTAACCCTTATCTGCTCATTAATGACCCGCCAAAAATACATATATAGAATATTCAGTCACTTTGGATAAAAAGTGTTGGTTGTATGAATAAATAATTAGTTAATATTACTGGAACACTAGGATAGTTGCAATTTGTTTTTTAAATTTCACGATACATGCCTTCTGCCACTCGATCTAGCATCACAGTGACCTTTTCGTCTTCACAGAGACGCAGTTTAAGGAAACTTATGAAGATGCCGTTATTGAGGTCGTCTTTCTTCACTTCGAATGCTTCTGCATCGACACACCTAAATATCAACAGCAAAGTATGAGAGAGAGGCCCTGGGAGACACAGTCATATGAGGTATATAGATTGTCTTATCGTTCTAGAAAATGATACAGTGAAAGTGAAAAGTGCCATGATAGGAAAAATTGTATCAAGAAACTTACGTAGCATAGCCAAACACTATATTTGCTGTCACCTTTAACGGTCCTGAATGTGGTATCACATCATCATTTGGATTTCTAAGCAGAGAAAAAAAACTGTCCATGTATTTTGTCCATTCACAAAAGAAATTCAAAGCACAATACAAAAAATTGATTGTGCACATACAACAGACTAAATCAAATGTAACTCAAAGCCCTAGCCTTCCTTTTACCTTTTGCGACACATATCCAACAGAAAGACATTAAGTCCGGTCTCTCTCTCTTGCATCCTCTGAAGGACACTCTGCACACACAGGCAGTGATCAGAGGTAGACGAGGCTGGTGCGTCGATGGGAAGCATGAAGCTGTTGCCATAGTTCTCATAACCATGACCGGCAAAGTACAGCAGGCCTGCAAACAGGCAGATAGAGGGGACAATATTAAAGTGTCATTTCAGTTGAATCCGTCAGTAGACTGGGCAGGAATTGCAGGATAGTGTAGCAGCAAAGGTGTTTGAGGCCCAGCATTTGAGGCACTGGGTTCAATCGCCTTTGTCCGATGTATCCAAATTCACAGAATTCAAGTCACTTTTGATCAAAAAACTTTGAACACCGGCATGGACTTTGACCCATGAGTTTTACCTACGACACATTTCCCTAATGGCTGACAGACTGACCGTAGACCCCTTTGTCAAGCAGCAAGAGGAACTCTGTGACTGCACTGTTCATCTCCTGCCAGTTGAGGTCCAGCAGGGACACCACCTTGAAGTCCAGTTGCCTGAGCAGGTTGGATAATTCGTGAACATCAGCCATGGGTGCAGAGAGCTGGGTGTAGTGAACATAGTTCATGTTGCCAATCAAGAGAGCAACTTTGTCTGTGGCTGTGGTGAGGACAACAGGAGAAGAAGTTGTTACATCTCTGCATGGTTGATGATAGATGGCTATTTTGAAGAGCACCATTGTGGTCAAAAACCAAATGATCCCTTGCAGCACATAGTAACCTTGACAGAACCATGCATTCTATTACTGATTTGATAGACTTACAGATTCAACTGTATAATTATTCTGGTAAAACTTGTCTACATACTCACCATAGATACTGTCTTTGGGCGTAATAGATTTGGGGTGGGGCACTGCAAGGAAGATAAAGTAGACACACTTCCATTGCTACACTGATGCTACAAAATAATTTGGTTACAAAATGAGGAAGTAGAAAGAAAATAATAATAACTACCTGCGTCAACTTCTGTCCAGGAACCATCAGTCACAGAGCTTGGTCCTATGAAATATAAACGTATTAACATGTAACACATGGGATTACTTATTAAAGGCAAAATTATTTGAACATGCCACACTGTAACACTATTAAAGGTAACTTTTATTTGGCAAACTTTGATAGTAATATAATTGTTACCGATGTGAATTTGGACTGGGTTGCTCCAAGTCTCATGGAAAAGGTTGTACACTCGGCAGCTGTATTGACCTCTGTGTGTTGTGGTCACTGCAGGGATCTGTTGAAACATTATAGCTTGGATGCAAAAATACAGCTTTAGAAGGGGTTATTAAGGTAGCCCTTGAAATATCATGTTATAACTGTTATATATATCAACTATATAATCACATTTAAACTTGAAAATGTATTATTATCTTCCCCTAATTAGTGGTTTTGGATTGAACAACCAAATACAGCCAACCAGCAAATCAAGAACAAGGAAGGTACCCTGCGAGTATCGTGGTTCGTTAACTTCCTCCACCCCTCTCTGCTTCTTACAAAAGCATTCAAGCGTTTAGACCAGCCTTTCAAAAACCTCATACCCTGAGCACACTGCTCTTCTGCTGCTGCATGGCATTCATGTTGTGGTACCAGTGAAACTGGGCAGGGGGGTTGGCCTCCGCAAGGCACTCCAGGAACAGAGTGTCCCCCTCGGTCACAGTCTGGGACTGGGGCTGACGGGTGATACACAGACCACTCTTCGACCCCGGGAAAAGAGTACTGCTGCAGCCTGGCAGAAAAACTGTCACTCCATCATCCAATAACATGGTGACAAGAATAAAATGCAGAGGAGAGTGAAATCTGTGAGGGTCAATGACTATGTAAAGTATACGTGAGAGTTTAGCGTAGAAGAGAAGAATAGTGAAGTGAAGGGACTAGTGTTTGTCAAATTGAGAAGAGCTGTTTATTAAACAAACAGAAGACATACCTGAACTTGAATATTCAGAGCAACCCAATTGAATGTGAGCCCACTGTGAGAAGGTGCAGTTGTCTCCATGGTTCACTCTACAGATATAGTGGCCCTGATGGACTGGGCCCAGAGGACAGAGGACCAAGTCAGCTGCACTCCCAGTCCCACCCAATATCTAAAACACACCATGGAATGCATTATTTTTAGCACTATTCAGGTCCGATCAAGATTATAGAACGCCAGTATATTACCCTGCTGCACAAAGAAGCTAAAGCCTTTTTTAAACATATAGACATTTTTCGGAATCTGTTTGTTACAGTTGAACTTGAACTGATTATTTTATTAAAATACTATTAAAGTTATGTTAAGTGCAGGTTGTGCAAGTGAGTGTCACACAGAGATCCACATCTCCAGACCATTAATCCCTCCCACCTGGTCCTCGTTAGTTCACTAATCAGTGTTGTGGTAACTCCCTTATAAAGTTAACCTCAGGCACCAGCACACCCTGCAGTCTGAGTTTGAATTGGTTGCCATATGTGTTTGACACTATTAATTTTAAAGGAACAACCTCTGACCTCTCAATAGTTTTAATCTTGAGAGCCCCTGTTGTTATTTAGCTGTGTAATTAAATGTTGATTGTTGTCTTATGTTATAGACTGCTGCTGCCTGCCTTGGCTATGGCACAAGAGATTTTGTATCTCAAAGATTATTAAATAAAGGTTTAAAAAAGGACGAAAAAGTAATAAATCACAGTTGAGGCCATATCGTTAGCTTCGTATTATTGTATCCCTGCCTCGTCTGTAAATAAACACCTACTCCGTCACCACCCCCTTTGTGTGATGCTGAGACTGGAGTATGTTGTTAAAAAATAAAGAACCGACCTGCTCTTTTCCTCGGAACCACTGGTAGCTGAGGCCCGCTGGTCCAGCTGCTCTACAGGTGAGGACCGCCCTGCCTCCCTCTAAAGCCTGCTGAGACTGAGGCTGGACAGTGATATGAATGTGTTCCATCACTGCAATACACATACACACACACACACTTTGTCAAGAATTTGTGAGGATGCTTTGTGGTTAGCTTTTTTTTTTTAAATAAACATCGCTTCCATCCTCCCATCCACTTTTTATATGACAAAAAAAGACAGAATAAAGGTATCGACGGCCGTGTACCCGTGGCAGTGAGGTACTGGACCGCATGCTGGTTGTCCATCTTCTTCAGACAGCTGAGCAGGAAGGCCAAGGAACACGAGCGGTCGGCCAGCCTGGCCAGGAGGTAGCGAGCTGGGCTTCCAGTAGGGCTCAGTACCTGTACTGAGCAGCTTGTAAGCTCACTCTCACTGCGGACCAAAGAAAACAATCTGCATACGTCCTGTATACTACATTCAAATCGAACAAGACATGGGGATTCATATGAGAAATAACCATTATTTGATTATGTTTATAATTCAAATATTAGAAGTATTTATATTATTCTTTACCTGCAGCGGATTTGAGGATGCTCATTTACTACGTTTGCCAGTTGTCTCCATCCATGGGTGGAGTTGTCCAACATCTCACCCAGCCTGCCGAGAGCATCTTCACTTAGAGTCCCCAGGTTTCTGCTCCAGTCTCCCATCTCTCTTCCACTCAATCGCGTCTCCAGAGTGATGAATCTCTGTATGAGTCAGTTGCTCTTGGGTACCAGTAGCGCTTTTCAACTTTGATTAACAGTGACGACATGCAACAGTGACGACATGCAACAGTAGACACATTGTTGCAACTAATGTCACTTGTTGTTGATAGTGTGGAAATGGTTGACAATCGTGAGAGCTCACTTGGTGGTGGTACAAGAAGGCCAGTGTTGTTTGAAAGTAGTTTATGGATAATCCCCATGGATATGAGAAATTCATCAGACTACACGTAATATGTGAAGCCTCCTTGAGCATGAAATCAAATAGTTTGTGTTTCGAAATTAATTAATTTACTTTGTGTAGGATAGTAAGTATTATTATTTTATCATGTATATTATCATCATTAATGTCATTCTCAACACTGACAGGGTCTGACCATAGCCTAATATTGTAATTAGCAAATGTATGGATAGGATAACTGCACCTGCAGCACATGTATTGTACCTGACGTCAGAGAAGGAGGAAGTATGAATTGATCTTATTTTGTTGCATTTATAAGTAGCCTAGCCTATGCCGTTAATATTGAAGCCAGGTCATCCCAGAGATTAAATTTAATTAGAAACTACATTCGGTGTTAATTAAATTAAATTGGCATAGGCCAATAATTGAGAGACAAGTAAGGCTAAATATGTTATCGTACTCGGAGCATAGGTCTAAACGCTAAATGCTGACATTAAGTATACAACCTGACGAGGCCAGCTGGTAGATTTAAATAAATGCTGAATTGCTTTCAGTAGACTTTATTATCCCGAGGCATTTAACCCGGTCGCATTCAAAAGCTAGTGCTACATTGTCGGAAAAAAATATATACATTTGACCACGGAAGAGCGAACAAGTAATTACTTCCACCGTTTAAAACAATTAGAGCATACCTGTAATACACACTAGCCCAACAATGCTATTATGGCAATAAAGACAATTTAACTCACCAAATCCGCTATTTGCCAATATTATCGGTCAAAAGTTGATATGCTACTCTGATCGTGCATTTCCTTAAACATAGCACTTCTCATTTCGTTTCCTCAAATATGCCATGCTGATCGTCTACGCGTGTTTATTTGCATCTACTTTTAGCCCTACCTAACAGGATTTCTGCACATAGTACACTAACCACCAACCCACAACGGATGCATGTCCCACACACACATTTTCATAGCCAAACAATTGGAGTAGCAATCACAGCACTTTATTTTTAATAAGTCAATCAAACGTAAACTGTGTTTTATGTTTTTGATGGACGTCAACTCTCGTATCTTATATGTCCAATACATAATTAAGTATGAAGGAGGGGGAAAAATGAGGCTTTGCAAAAATCAATTACAATTTGTCAGATTGTTTTGTACAAAATAACAAAGAAACAAAGTAATTGTGTCCGAATTCTACTTAGGTTGACAGAAGAGTGAAATGTGCATCTTCTGAAGTAAATAAGTCTAAAGAAAACAATTACAAGGAAAAAGTCACAGGAGAGAAACCTATAACTTCTTTCCTTTATGCAATCTGTTATGGCGCAAAATGCTTTCTTTTCTCAGACGTTTCCAATATTCCCAACTGTCTGGTTCCCGATCGTGTAGATTTGTCACCGGTCCAAGGTTTATCTGGTATAACCTATGACAGTCAAAACAATTAAACATATGAGGCACATTAAACACTTCACATCACATGTATACATTACACTTCAAATCATCTGCAAATTATATTGGTGTTGAGATATAACGTGTATCTTGTGGAGCAACCCATTTTCCTAAATACAAAGTAACTACTGGGCCAAGCAGTGATTTGCTGTGTGGTATTGAGACATGCCTTTGGATTTGTAGTTAAGTCATGATTTCTCGTCTCATTCTTGTATGGCTAAAATGGAGAAATGGCTGAACAGATGTTTGATTACCACTCTGGGTATTCCTCGGGAGACTTCAGCTTAGGGTCTTCTCCTTGCTTAAAGATGTTGACGCCAACAGCATGTGTTGTGAGCCTTGCAGTATCCTTACACACTTCAGGACCTTTCTGTTCCTCTTTCACCATGCCTTTGCCTTTCCCTTTGGCCGCTGGAAGGAAGAGGTACAATACATTAACTTGTATCAATGGCACATGACGTGAAAATACAGTTTTGGTATATTCTAATGGTTGACTGTTCAGCAGATTACAAAGTAATACATCACAGTGAGATGCAGTTTAGTTAGTCCAAGAATCCCAGGTGGTATAGCATGTTGTTGGTGTACCGTTGTTTGATATAGATGTCTCAAGCAGAAGACAATATACAACTACATTTCACGAAAACAATACTTTCAGGCTTATTTGTGGGCCTCGAAAATATATTTTATCGATTATATTGTCAGGTGGTATGGCAACAATTATGAATCAATCCGTCGATGTACATAAGAGGTGTACATCATCGGTGTTCAGGTGAACATGTATGAGACGTTATCGCTGCAAATGATCTAATTGAAGTACATTGTAAAAGCCCGGTACATCCGTAACAGGCAAAGGCATGCATATATGTAATTTCTTACCAACTTTTTTCGCATAACCGCAGACAGGGATTCTGTGAACATTATTAATACAAAGCCCCGTTTTTAGGTGGGTTGGAATACATTTAGCTAACAAAGCTGTCCTGAACAAACTGTAACCTGACATTGTTAAGCTTATTTAAAAACACAGGAGGACACCATGCATTTGTTTGACATTCATTATTTTTTGCTTCCGGTCTATTCTTTTTTGTGAGCTTGAACATTGTTGTCATTATCTTTACCGCCTCTTGCTGGACGGGAGGCGCACTCCGCAATCAACCATGTCACGGACAATACGTCCATACTTTTGACAGTCTATGGTTACATACGAACGATAAAAACATGATTTGTTTAACCTTTCATTTTCCCACATCCCAAAGGTGTGCAATCTGACATCAAGTACCTCTGGACAGTGTACGTCACTCTAACGTTCACAACATAACCTGGTTACCAGGCGTTCTCGTCCCCTTACAGAACGCTTGGTATGGTATGCTGAAAAAATGTGTTCAGGCGAAAGTGAGGGAGGGACTTTCATTAGAGGGTATCCATTTCATCCGATCCCTTACATGTTCGGATATTGCTTTGTCAAACAAATACCCCAAACACCATATTTATTCTCCTTGTCATTATTGTTGCCATTCTTTTAATTTTCTTAATCTTCTCGCTCAAGGGACTGTCAACTGGCGTAAACAGCTAATAGGAAGTGAGACCGAAAATGGCATTGTTGTAGACCAGGGAAACGCTGCAAGGCATGATCCCTTCTCAGGCTCGTCACAACATTAATGTGCCCTGTGTTGGTTGTGCTCATAGCCGATAGTTGGCGACCATCGCCAATTTTGACATCGTCATAAAAACAAAGCAGAAGAAAAGTGGTGACCTGACTATAGCTTCTCGAACAATGTCTGAATACGCCGCCGTTCAAAAAGGATCCCTGAAATTTAAAGGTTTGGGAGATATTTCTAAAGGGAAAAAGTAAGTAATGTTTTTAGGCAATTTATAGCTAGATGTATTTAAAAAGCGAATTGTTTAATAGTTGGCAAGTTGGTCTATCCTGTGTAAAATAGCTAGCTCCGCGGAGGTAACGTTAATGCTAAGGATCATCGTGTTTAAAGTTAGTATACGTCGTCCTTGTAATATTTATTTAGCTAAATGAACAATAACAGTAACGCTTTGAGCTACCTAGTACAATACATGTTGGAAACAAACGTATCGTCGGTGTTATCCATGGGAGTGTGCCATGCTTGAAGTGTTGGCACTCACAAACAACAATGTCGGTTTCGTCCCCTATGCATTGGCATCAGAATGTGACACCATATTGCGACGTGTTTTCATACACGGAGCTCAGGGGCACATATGAGGATAGTTTCTCCCTAAAACGAACCATCCATGCTCTGAATTGTCTTGGCAAAGGTTGTTACCACTGAAAATCCGGCTGCGTAAGTAGGCCTACCAGACGTTGCCCTCCATCTAGAAGTTTCCAGGGAGGGATCAGACAATTGTCATTCCAAATAGAGAAAGCAGCTTCTCGGACATACGTTACATAACGTTACATTTTGTATTGTTAAAAAACAGTCAGTTCTATAGAGCTAGCTTGGCCAGCGTATACTGTGGGACTATTCGATTCCTGATCGATGTTTTGAATCTACCACTAGTATTCATTATCATGAGTGATGAAGAGTGTGAGCTGGTACGCCACTGTCTTAATAACAATATCCCTGTTTTCCAGGAAGAAAAAGAAAGATAAAGAAAAGAAACGCCTGGAGGAGCAAATTTTGACGAATCAGTATGACGAAGGGGGGGAGACCCAGAAAGGATACATTGACAAGAGGACACCAGCTCAAATAGCCTTTGATAAGACTCAAGAGAAGAGGGTAAGTGGTAGATTCAGGATTTGCTGGGCATCTGATTACAGCTTTAAAATGCAGATGTTATTGGCAACA
Source organism: Lota lota (assembly GCA_026745465.1). Lineage (NCBI taxonomy): Eukaryota > Metazoa > Chordata > Actinopteri > Gadiformes > Lotidae > Lota > Lota lota. Next base: position 85,782 of record JACYXH010000685.1, on the reverse strand, counting down.
AATATAATTGTTAATAATTTGGATGGATACAATTTAATGGTGAATATATTCAATATACAAACGACAATCATAAAACGTGTATTTTAAAGAGCCAGTGAGCCCACTGTTTCAGCTGGAATTGGAACACTGATAAAAATAAAAATAATTGAGCTTAGTTTTAAGAAAGAGGGGGCGTGTTATCCCCATGGTTACGACCCACGCCAACTTTATGATACTTTTCTAGTACCGTCGTTGTGTATGATCATTATAATAAGCGATGTTGTATATTAAATGCGCCACACACCGTAGCGTTATACTATAGGTGACCGGGAAGCCTAACCCTCACTCGGACGCGGACATTAAATACATCGCTGCTCAGACTGAGCTTCACCGTCCACACACACCGTAGCAGCGTTATAGGCTAGTATATGTGTCCGGTAAGCCTAACCTCGGACGTGGGTATTAAATATATCGCTGCTCACACGGAGCTTCACCGTCCACACACACCGTAGCAGTGTTATAGGCTAGTATATGTGTCCGGTAAGCCTAACCTCGGACGTGGGTATTAAATATATCGCTGCTCACACGGAGCTTCACCATCCACACACACCGTTATACAATAAGTGTCCGAAAAGCCCAACTTTATCGTCCCCTCGGTTCTCTGTCCACACAAACCGCGCCGCCGGTGCCCCTTGGTCGTGACATCAGACTACCTCGGAAAAGGTAGTCTGACGTCACGAAAAGAATGCCACCTGCCTTAGCAGCAGAGTGGAACGTTCACATAGTGTTTTGGGGAGAATGGCAAAAACATAGGACTTTACTCTGTTTTTCTCTAAATTGGGCATGTATTTCAGTAACAGTGATAAAATGGCATAGATTACTATGTTGACGATCATATAAGACAAATGACCACGTAAATTTTTTTGGGTTCACTGGCTCTTTATGTTTTAAAGGTGTCTGTCATGTAATGCAACAGAGATTCATGCATTTCACATATGCAATGACCAACTATAGCGGTGTATGCTCATTTTAAACTGTATCAAAAGATCTGCAGATTGTAAGAGGTTAGACCAATACATGACTCATTAAGTCTAATAAAGGGTGTGTTAAAGGCACTGTAGGCGATGTGGTCGTTTTGGCTAACTTCCTGTCGGTTTTTCGAAGTTAGCACTCCACTCTCTCCTCCCGACGTCACCACACGAATGCGGGTCTTGCAAGACTCCATCTTTTTCCTGCCAGCTTTCTTTTCTTCTGCTGTTTTTTTTCGTTTGGTGTTTTTTTTTTCTAAGCCGTTCCCGGGGTGTGCTGGAATAGGTAGCTTCACTTGTTCCGTGATTGTCCGTCAACACTGAATTCCTGCTGCCTGCCTGTGAACGCGCAGAGAGGACCGCCTATTTGTGGAGTTCTCTCTCCTGATTGGTTGACGTGGGAACGGGATACCATAAAATTGGATAGTGTTTACTACAGAACGGCGAGACTGAGAGCCCAATGATACTGACCAAACACTTTAATCAGTGATGGCTGTCGGAATATAGAGCTATTTGACATTTATTTTAACAAATGATTATCGCTTACAGTGCCTTTTTTAATTATTTACAAATATTGGCAAGTCTGACACCAATGGAAATTGCTTTACCAATACTTACTTATTACTTTCTTGAATGCTTTTGTTATTATTTTTCATGCATACATAGAAAACACTTAAGTATGAATGGGGGCAAGGACATTTTCAAAATGCACAGGCATTCATAGTTCTTCTAGATCCACTTCTGAAGCCTAGCTTTAACCTTTTTTTCCTACCGTATCTTTCTTTTCAGCAAATGGAAAGGATTCTGAACAAGGCATCCAAAACACATAAACATCGAGTTGAGGTAAGTCTGGAATACTCCTGCCTTCTGTTATTGTGTAACAATGGTACACACAAAATGGCAAAACATTTATAGCTATTTCTCTTCTCTTTTTCAGGATTTTAATCGACATCTGGACAATTTGACTGAGCATTATGATATCCCAAAAGTCAGCTGGACCAAATGAAAAGGAGCAGTGGTTGTTGACTTTTATTTTGAAATTCCAATTTGGCTTGATTCCTTTTTTTCTTTTTCTTCTTTTTTTCTTACTCTTCTTTGCTTATTAAATGTATTTCCTGTTTTAATGTCTAGTTTGCATGTGTTTTCTGGGATAGAATTTGTCAAATTGAAAAGTAAGACTTCTTTCTAGCAAGTTCTTTGCTTGCCTGGTTGTGCAAATCCTCAACATAAATAGTACATATTGGCAAAAACGTTTGCTAAACAATGTTTTCATTAAGTTGCTTTATTAATGGCTATATATGCATAGTAATGGTTCAATAAATGACAATGTCCATGACATGATGCATATTGTGTTGCTCCATGCATTCTAAATGAAGTAATGGAAGGTCTTTTCTTCAAATAAATGCTTTGTCAATGATTATTTGGTTGTTTCTGTACATGGCAAACAAGTAGTTGAACTGAGTAGCCTTCAATCTTGCTCAAAGTAATGGTAATTTATTAGTATCTGGTTACAAACACCATTTTGCTATAACTTCAAAACTGCTTATAACTGTTGATTTAACTGTTGATTCTGGTATTACATAGGGGGTATGTATTAATCCAAATAATGTAGTGCATAATTTACTTAATTTATATGACGTTCCATATATGGAATAATGTTACACAGTTAATGTTATGTTGCTGCAGTTTAATGTCATTAGTTGCCTGTGAGCTTACCATGTTGGCCAAATATTGGTATGCTTTGAAACAAAACAGGTAAAATCAAACATACCCGGTAACAAAACCGTAAACTGTGAATAATGTTTTTGGGGGGGGGGGGGGGGCCATTTATTTTGAAGACCAAGGTCACAGTTTACCGGAAAAGCTAAAATATTTACTGCTGTGTTCACGCGGTCGCTAGTACATCTCGCGGTAACGTTCGTACAGCGTAGCGTTAGCTTGTAAGCTAACATCATCGTTTACAGGTTTCGTGTCGGCCTGAAAACATCAATCTAGAAAGACACAGAAACGCATACAAATACCCAACCATTTAAAGGCTGCAAAAAGGAAAAAGAGGATGCCACACAATTTCCAACCCGGAGATCTGGTCTTCGCCAAAATGAAGGGGTACCCCCATTGGCCAGCCAGGGTAAGCAAGTACAGCAGCAACCCGGAGTGGTGAAGGGGTGGGCGGACGATGAAGCTCTTGTGCATGGGACGCTGGAGAAGGTTCTCTGAGTATTCCTGGGGATGTCTGCCATGTATACCGCAACATGAGCCTCTTCAATTAAGTGATAATATGTTGCACTTTGTGTTAGAACTGTACGTATCATTACCCTTATTTGGAGAAGATGCACTTGGCCCTATCTAAACACAAATGTGCATTTGCAAGCTAATAATACTTTGGAAATTAGGGTTCGCTTGTGCATGCATATGCCTAATGTCACGTTTAATGTAATATATTATCAGTATTCATTGTTGGTCCACTATACATAATACATAGTTTACTTGTCTGTGATGGAGTTGTGATTGTGATTGCCCCCCTACTTAAAATATCTTGAATATGCATAGTAAGTAGGATGTAGTTAAGACCGCGAAGACCAAAGCCAGTGAAGAATTATATCTGTGTTGTCTAATTCTTGAATGTTCACAGATTGAAGATGTGGCAGATGGGGCAGTAAAACCACCACCAAATAAAATTCCCATATTCTTCTTTGGTACACATGAAACGTGAGTACAGCATGATCACTAACCAGTTACAATGATGAACTTTCTATTGCATACTATTTGATGGTGTCGATTAATGATTTGTAAGAATCTATCATTATAATCATGGAGGATACTTTCATATAACTGGTATGCGCTTTTATGACTTATTATTGAATAACTCAATTCAACCTCCTCGTAATTATTTAATTCAAGATACATCACGATATGAACATTTTGTGTAAATACAATGCCAAATAAATAAATACAATATATAGTATCAAATTAATGAGCTGCTATAGTCTCCACTTGTTCTGCAGGTCTTCTTTAATAACTCTGTCTTCCATAATTATAAGCAAATTCTCTTGTGCAATCATCAATTTATCTTAATGATCTTTTCCTTAATTGTTGCATAGTGCATTCCTTGCACCGAAGGATCTTTTTGCATATGAAAAGTGCAAAGAGCGCTATGGGAAGCCCAATAAAAGAAAAGGATTCAATGAAGGCTTATGGGAAATCCAGAACAATCCACATGCCTCTTACAGTGCCCCACCTGCAGTAAGTAAATCAGAAATCCTACATTTAAATGTAAATTAATCTATAACTGCACTCTTTTCTAATGGCTCTGATAATTGGGGTAGTATAACTGTATAAATATAAACATAATGATAACAAAAGGCTAAGAGAGAATGCCAGAGTAATCAAATGCAACACAAACAATTATATAGTAAATATACTTTTCTCTTTTCATCTCATCTACATGATTGTTGCTCTGCAGCCAGCTAGCTCGTCTGACAGTGAGGGCAACGATGGAGGAGGAGGAGGAGGAGGAAGTGATGAGGAAGACGACGACGATAAAGAAGTGGCGGTCCCTCAGAAAGTGGAGTCAGGGAGCGAGGTGGACTCTGACTCTGGAAGCGAAGACAGGGGGAGGCCAGCTCCTGTGAAGAGAAAGCCTCCTGCCACTAAGGTAATTGTGGGATCCATTCATTTCCGGGGTCCTTGAATCCTCATTAAAATTGAGAAGAAATTATAATTATTTTTATTTTGATACTTCAAAAGTACAGACAATTTTATTTACTGGTAGTGGCAGCGTCCAAATCGTCACAACTTTAACCATTTATATCCTCAAAGGTATAACCAACTATATATCGTTTTAACAAATCATGTGTATTAAAGGGTTCTTTAGAATGTATGATCTAGATGCATTGGAGAAGTGACACATTTTTTAATTACACTTATTTTTTCCCATGGTGGGTTTCTCCCCCTACAGCGCCCCCCACCTCCAAAAAAGGCCCGAGGTTCGTCCAGTGACCAGGACGTAGCAGAGGAGAGTGGATCCCCCTCGGAGCCAGAGCCCTCACCTTCAGAGTCCGAATCTGGCAAGAACAGTGACCAGGTGAACACACACACACACACACACACACACACACACACACACACACACACACACACACACACACACACACACACACACACACACACACACACACACACACACACACACACACACACACACACACAGCTTATCTAATCAGTATTTACGTGTATTTGTATAGTTATACTGTCTAGTTGTTTTGTGAGTTTTAACACAGTATGCATGCCCTGTAGGATTTTACACCAGAAAAGAAAACGGCTGGACGGGCAGGAAAGAAAGTTGCTGCCGGTCGAGGGAAAAAGAAGGTGAGCTTTTCACAGGCCTTGAGGATGACAAACATTTGGTTTCATAATAGTGTTGTGTACTTAACCCCTGCCCATCTCTCCATTGTGTCCGGGATGCTGCAGAAGGCCTCTTCTAACTCTGACTCAGACTCAGGGTCTCAGTCAGAGAAGAAGGAGATGAACAGCGAATCGGAGGATGACAAGCCCCGGCCTGCCGTGTCTGGCTCAGAGTCCCAGTCTGGCTCCAAGTCTGACTCCGACTCTGATCCTCCCCCGCGGAAAGGACCCCAGAGCCGCAAGAAAGGTCAGGATTGAGGGGTATTATGAAGGGACCCAGGCATCTGTACTTACATCGTTGGATCAGATTGTAATTAGTCCAAAGGTCAATGTGCATATCATTTGTTGAAGGTCTATCTCTTGCACTCGTGTAAGTGCGAGAATGTGAAAAGCTTACCAGCACACCACATTAACAACATGGTCACAGATGCAAACAGAATAGAACATGTAAGAAACTTCAATGTGTGGTTTTAAGTTAAAACCTTTTTGTGTTTTCCCTGGTGCTCATCAACAGAGAAGCCCCCAGCTAAGCCCCGGGCCAGGAAGCCCAAAGCCAAACCCACGCCAGCAAAGCGAGCGCCTACATCGTCTTCCGACAGCGACAGGTGAGGCAGAGATGTGTGTTGCGTGTGCTCTCTGGCTTTTTTTGTGCCACTATATCAAGTAGCCTTACTTGATAAAGTGGCACAACAGAGAGCATTATATCCACTCTCACTCTCTGACCTATTCAGGGTGCCGAAATCTTGAAAGTGCTTTATGAGCCAATAACCTTTTCAGATCAATAGGACATTGTTGATAGGTTGACTGTTGTAATATTTTGTTTTTTGTTTTAATGTACGCACTCAACTAAATATAATGGGTTATTATCCTTTACCATTCCTGATGCTTCTGAAGCTGTCCCTGTACTCATTGGTTCTGGTACCGCTTCTCCGCTCCTCTGAACAGCGACAGCGAGCCAGACCGTATCAGCGAGTGGAAGAAGCGGGACGAGGAGCGTCGGAGGGAGCTGGAGGAGCGCCGGAAGAAGGAGGAAGCCGAGGAGCTCCGCCGGCTACGCGAGCGGGAGAAGGAGGAGGATGAGCAGAGGAAAAAGGAGAAGAGCAAGAAAGCGAGCGACAGCGGCAGTAGCTCGGACGAGGGCGTAGATGACCACCCGCTGAAGAAGTCCAAGAAGCCCCCTCCGCCCCCCATCCCCGCGCCCTCCGACTCGGACTCACCGGGGCCTGCAGAGGTACGGCCCCCTGGGAATATGGATGTTTCTGTATATATAATATCTACGATGAGGTCATCTCTGGCTTTTTATGATGAATGAGGTCGGACAGAGATGTACGCCCATGTACAAAGTTCAGGAAACGTTGCAGTGTTTAAAAAAAGCCATGATTATGGTATCATGACACAATTCAACGCCATATTGTAGTTTGCAAATTTAATTTATTATTTAAATCGATTAAAGTATTTCAATGTGATGGTTTTGAATTTCCACCTTTGACATTATATAAATAGTAATTTTGAGGGGGTTCTTTATACATTCTGAGTGGGATTTTCAAGATATATAAGAACTATATTTGTATTTGATGATTGTTTTGAATGAGAGCTTTTATTATGATATTACTTGTATTTACTTGTAATAACTTTAAAGGCGTGCTTGGTTGGGATTCTAGTTGTTCATCTAATTTAAAGTAGGTGTTGGTTCTTTGCTCCTTTGACATTTAAATGCCAGAGATCTCTGCCCTTCTGCAACATTTAATTAACCATCAATCTATGTTTATTCTGTGAATGGAACCACAGAGTTACAAGTTGTATAGCCAACGGTATCTTTTGATATGGTGTTGCTGTTTATATTGTTCTCTTTTCACAACCCAGGTGAAAAAATCTGCCAAGCGGTCAGAAAGCCAGAAGAAGTCCAAAGTGAAGAAGGAGGGCAAAGAGAGAAAAGAGAAGGAGGTAAAGGAGAAGAAACCTCAGCGGTTAGAAGAGAAGTCCAGGGCAAGGTGAGTACAACTTGCAGCAGGCAAACTTCATCGTCCCTTAAACCTCATTAGGGTTACCACCATTAAAGATGAATGCACAAAGGTCACCAGAGTTCCCTCTTCACCCAGGGCCAAGCCTGAAAAACCCAGACGCAAATCAGAGAGGCCTCCAGAGAAGAAAGTAGAGAAGATAAAAGGTCAGTTTGAACCCACGGCCTCGCAAAATGGCAAATGTAACTTCCAGAGGGTGCTGTCTTTCTTTGTTCTGTCTTTCAATGTTCATTCTTGAAATAAATAAACCGTTTGTGTAATGGCTTGTTTTTCATGTGCATTTACAGAGCCAACACCAGAAGAAAAGCTACAGAAACTGCACACCGATATCAAGTTTGCACTCAAAGTTGACAACCCAGTAAGCAACACCTCTGGCCCTTTTACACAGTGTGGAAAAACGATGTACCTAGCCATTTAGAATCGATAAATTACTTATAAGTAGTTATTAAAAGGTATGCTGTTTAATGTCCTGTCATTTGTAGGATATAGAGCGATGTCTACAGGCCTTGGTAGAGCTTGAAGCGGTGCCAGTCACCAGCCAAATCCTTCATAAGAACGCTGATGTTATTGCAACACTTAAAAAGGTAGGTCATCTTTAACCTAATCTCAAAATCCCTACAACCGTGGCTCAACTATTATCCATAAGGTTTGTATCTGTATGTATGTAACCACATCAAGTTTATATTAATGCATTTTTCATTCGTTTTTTATTTATTTTTTCAATTTCTGTTTAGTTGTAATTAGGTTTTAAAACGGGTTTGCTCGTTTAGTTTATTTATTTGTCAGGGAGACATTCAAAAAGGTCAGAAATGTATTGTGTAATAAAAACTCAACAAAACATACCATTTTTTTTAATTCACTTATGACCAATTAACAACCATCCACAAAAGACAAATTGAGAAAGATGAAAACTAAGGACATTTTCTCTTTAATTTTAGTTAGTTTTGTAAACACACAATACAGTTTCAATAAAAATGTTGTGTCGTTTTTATTTGTATTTCAGTTAACAAGTTTTCGTTATTGCGTTAGTTTTCTTTAACAATAATAACCTTGAATTACATGGATAAAGAAATCTGCAAAGATTGAGTTGAGTAATTAATGTTTTTTTAACACCTGGTCATTAGTCTTAATTGATGTGTAGGAAGCTTTTAATCACTATCAAAATAATCTTTATTAATATTAATCTGTCTGTTGAATGAATAGATCCGCCGTTACAAAGCCAGCAATGCAGTAATGGAAAAGGCCAGTGAGGTCTACAACAAACTAAAACTCCGGTTTGTGGGTAAGGGAGATATACCAACCAAACCTAAATCAGATGACAAGGAGTCACAGGATAATGGAAAAGACTCTCAAAACACAGGTAAGGGTTTCATTTGAAAACATTTGTTAAGTAAAACTTTATAATTTGGTAACCTTACGGTCAAACAAATTCTATTTCATACATTAGGCAATACAAAATATGTGTTTTCTTGCAGACTCCGCTCCGATGAATGGGGAATCTGAACAAAAGCAGCAGCAGGAGGATGTGGAGGAGGAGAAACCAAAGTCCCTCGGCCAGGAGGAGAATGACCAGCACATGGCATCCAGTCCCAAACGGTACCTTCCAGTTTCATATGTTCTTTGTTTGAAAAAAATATCAGAACCAATGTTCTTAATGTGAAGGCCATATACAGTTGACATGAACTGAATAATCATACATTTGTGTTCACATTGTGCATTGAATTCACTTTTAATTGAATATAAGCAATCACATTTTTCTTTCTTATAATGCATATTTCAATATATGTATTGCAATGTCAGACAAATGTTCATATCTATGATGAGTACCTTGAGTTTAGGCCAGTCTCTTGGATTGCAGTTGCAAAATAACAACAAACGCTTATCTTTTGTGTTTAAATATTTTGGTCAGATATGCATCAGCATTTCGCACCCTACAAAATTGATCTAGGTTCCTATGAATAAAATATGTAGGATATCTCAAACGCAGGTTGGCTGGTTTTTCAACATAACTGTCCTATATGGTTCGCATTTTGCTGCTTTTATTAATTTAACCTGGACTAAGATCAGCGACAACTGGCTTACACAACTAATATCTATCTAGGATATTTATCGGTTATTGAAATGTATCTGTGGTTGTTACCTTATAAGGTCTAGCCCCGACAGCCCCATGGCGCAAGAGTTGAACGCACATGATGAGGCGGACCCAGTAGTACCTGCAGAGACAGAAGCGTCTGCTGTGGAGAGCTGAAGAAGGAAGGCTCCCATGGACCAAGTGCTTAAAGATTGTAGCCTTTTTTTAGTTTGACGTCACTAAGTTCCCTTGGCCAATATCGCATTGTAACACATGCCCCAGCATTTCCTACCTGTTGAGCTGCTCTTGACGTCTGGGGACATTTTTGTACGTAAATATGTCAACGACCAGAAGGTTCTCCTGCTCTCACACCTAGGTTCGTTGTTCACCACAGCAAAGACAAATGCTCACTAGTGTGTAAAACTTTGTGGCAGTTGTGCAAAATCCTCTCGTTTCTGAAACTTCTTTTTTTTTTTTATTTACTTTCTACAACACACAGCCCGTCCCAGATCATTACTCTTCCTGTTTCATGTTTGCTTGCTTTTTCTCCCCCGTGTGTGTGTGTGTGTGTGTGTGTGTGTGTGTGTGTGTGTGTGTGTGTGTGTGTGTGTGTGTGTGTGTGTGTGTGTGTGTGTGTGTGTGTGTGTGTGTGTGTGTGTGTGTGTGTGTGTGTGTGTGTGTGTGGAGCTTCTGTGACTGGGAATTGGCTAACGTTGACTTTTTCTTTGTTTGGTATTTAGGATTGTCTGCTTCTAGACAACCATTGACATTGATGCCATTTTTATGAAGTCAACAGAGTTATCACTTAAAGACTTATTGTTTAATATGTATTTGGAACATTGAGAGTGATACATTTATATTTCTGTGAGTCTGTTATTCTCTACACTTTTTTAATGATCTGCTCTTGCTTCTTGTTAATGCAGTCAGAAATATTAATTAATTGACTGGAGTCATATCCACAAATTTCCAACTGTTGTCCACCTACTTTTTTATAACCATGTTTTCAGATATTTGCGTATATATTTTTGACCTAACCAATGAATGCTGTGGAAATACACACCTGTGACTTCCCTTGGTGTCTGTAATTTGCATAATATATGGGATACCTGTGTACATAATAAAATTAACCTTATTCGCAATTTGTGAAAAGACACTCTTATCCCATGTAGCTGCATCCTATTTTGGCATTTACCTGTGATACGCATAAAGCTGAAGTGTTTTTAGTGCTATGTAAATTGGTAAACATTTGTATCATTTAGTTGAGACTTGAATAAAACTCTCAGCATGGCATTGGTTCCAACTTTATTTTTTAAATAATGTTTTTTTTTTTTTACAGTGGTTATTGCTCCTCTCGAAAAACAATGTTTTATGGAATTGCTGAAGTCATGCTTTTTTTTGTGTACAGCCGTATACCTTTAAATCCATTCATTCTCAGGAGACTCTCGGCATAATTCTGAAGTCAGGTGACTCCAGTCGCCATTTTGTCAGCCATTTCCTACACTGATCCATTGCCAGAGTCTTTGCATCGCACTGGACGCCCTGTCTGGCCTCGCCTTCATCTGTCCGGGATTAGTAAACAGCAACGGCTCCTGCAAAGACGGTACCCGGGTGGATGAGAGACAGTGTAGCGGGTCGGCCAGCACCCTCCAGACCTCTTGTCAGGCGCTCAGTCCCGTAGGACAGAAGCGATAAAGTCATAGACATGGCTTTGAAGATAGTCAAAGGAAGCATCGATCGAATGTTCGATAAAAACCTTCAGGATTTAGTACGTGGCATTAGGAATCACAAGGAAGATGAGGTAAAACTACCAACTCACTCTTTGCGACATTTCATCATCATCCCATATCATGTTTAACAAGAAAATATGCAGCGATGTAACGTTACCCATTACAGCCGAACATAATAGCCGGCTGTAATAGCTAACCCTGCAGGGTTAACGGGGAGGTAGGCTTCTCGGCTAACGCTAGCTCTAGTCAAGTCAGGTCTGATGCTAGGTTAGGTGTCGTACCTTTTGCAGGTTAGCAAAACCATTCTCAGAATGCGTGATTGCATTTTGTGAAACCGTAATACCCACTGATGTAACATTACATTTGGTGTCAGAGATATAAATGATAGGTGTTATTGGGTTGCACTTGCTAACTTGGTGCGATGTGAGTGTAACAGAATGCAACTTGCTAGCTCGCAAGATTATAAACGTCCACGACCTGGCTATTACTCGTCCGACTGAAAGGGATCACACAAGCAGCCACTGCTAACGATATGACAACACATCAGGCATTATGTACTAAATTTATATTTCTGAAATTGCTAGTTAGGCCTGTCAAATCAGCGGCTGTTGTACACGTACATAGAGTCTGCAGTGTACGTAAGTGGTGTTATTCAGACGTGGCCCTGACCCGCATGTCATATGCACTTGAGTGTGGATTAACGTCATAATGTTTTGATCTCCCATTGAGAGGACACCAAGTGATGGATAACATTCACAGCAAACCCATGCAGATCTCTCAACCGCTCAATGTGAATTGAAACCCTTTTTTTTAAAGACACTAATAGTAGTAGTAGTAGTAGTAATAATACGTTTTGTTGACGATCATAGTTTGCAAGATGATCGGTTAATTTTGCAGATAATGTTACCTATTAATAGGGGTTTCGATGTGCTGTAATGATGTGCAGAATCATCACTAAAGGTAGAACTAGGGGTGCGATAGTCCATTAGAGGGCAGTGTTTGTAGTCTGAAATCCATGAGAACTGGGTTTCAGCCTTCTCTCATTTAATAATTGTATGCATCATTGTTACTTTTGTCACCATGACGTCATCTGGTGTAGTTAATTGGGTATGGATATCAAGTTGCAATATGGAGTAAGCGTTCCATGCTTTGGGATAGGTAAATTGATAAGCACGTCCATGTCAAGTATGCTAGGCCATTCATGCATCTTCTTTTGATTCAGCGTGTCCATAGGTAATTCAACCCTGCCTACATAGATAAGGTTTTGGTTGCCCAGCCAACACTAGACAGTCTGCTGAAATATTAATGTGTGTGTGTGTGTGTGTGTGTGTGTGTGTGTGTGTGTGTGTGTGTGTGTGTGTGTGTGTGTGTGTGTGTGTGTATGTTTGCTTTTCATGGCCAGCTCATAGTTTCTCATTCACTCACTCTATTTGTTTTCCACATGTGTGATGAAGCCTTGTTCAACTCCCTTTCTCCAGCATTATTGAAACTACATTGAGTCTACAATTAAAAAGTACAATGAAAATGAATACACATTTAATTTTGTTTTCTCTATGAGATGTGGGCTTAGCACAGGATGGACCGTATCCATTCAGCCTTCACATTCAGTCCATAGCACCTTTCGTTCCTCGATATCTCGTGGTCAAGCTGCTGTAGTGGAACAAAACGTCTTCCAGTGTCGACTGAAGAGCAACTATTTGAGTTATTTCAATGGGTTGTGTGTGGCTGTTGTGGCTTTTCTTCTGATGTCTTATATGAAATTCAGAGTGTGTGTGTCTGGCGATGATGATGATGTGTCTCTTTCGCAAAGTGTAGTATAGCACTCCAAATCCCACCTCCTCCCCTCTGTCACTGTTGTCTCATGACTACAGGCACATGACCAGCACACACACTCACCCTCTTTATGCCCGTGTGTGTGTGTGTGTGTGTGTGAACGTCTTCCGTAGTTTTCACCGTGACAAAATAAAATGCACAATTATTGTCACTTTTTCAAAGCCATTTCTATTTAATGATCCTGTGGTTTTTGTGTGCAGTCCACAATTACATTCAGACACACACCAACATGTTTTACTAGTGACTGAGAAAGCTAGTCCACAAGGTGTGTTTACCGATGTTACAATTCAGATTGTAATGGAAATACGTGTTCATGTAGTTCTCGCCATATACAGTGCTATATCTCAATGTTAGGTTTGGATGTACGCTTTGATTCTCTAAGATTAGTGTATTCTAACAGCAGGAGACCAGGGTTACCCAGGAGTAAATCATCAATAGCAAGGGTATGACCAGGGCTTAAACCTGTAGACAATGTGGTGCCAAACTCTGAGGATGAAGTTTTCTAATCATTACTAAACTTCAGTAGCCTATAGTAAAAACCATTGTTGAATGGAAGCCATTTGGTTCCCCTGATTGTCTATTGGTTCAAAACAGTAATAATAACTTAATAATAATAATAACAGTGTAAATGTGTTGCAAATATTGATATATTTATGTAATAAAATACAGCATTTTACCATAGTCAACAACCATAACAGTAAAATGTCCCACATTTGTGGATCATCCCTCCGATCGTACTGAGCTGTCACCCTGTCTCCCCAGGCCAAGTACATCTCCACCTGCATCGATGAGATCAAGCAGGAACTCAAGCAGGACAACATTGCCGTCAAGGCAAACGCCGTGTGCAAGCTCACCTACGTAAGGCCTCTCCACAGTCCTCATAAAGACACTCATGCAGGCTGGCAAATGTTTATAACTGAAAATCGTTGTAAGTTGAAATTTGTTAAACCAATTTATAATAATACTTCTGACGGCGTATAGGTAGGGACCACTTTCAAAATGTGTTGTTTCACGTTCTTCGTTTTCCTCAGTCTTTCTTCTCTGATCCGAGCAAATCTAATCTCAAAAGAAAACACTTGTTCTATTTATAGCCACGTCCTACTCTTCAACCACATGCCCTGCTGTAATTGGCATCTGTGCTCAATTTAAAAAAGCTTTTAGTTCCACTATATTCTCCACAGGGAAGATCCATGGTCTCTCGCTCACCCTCTCCCTCTTTCTCCTGTTCTCTGTGATTACAGCTTCAGATGCTGGGCTATGATGTCAGCTGGGCTGCCTTTAACATTGTGGAGGTCATGAGCTCCTCAAAGTTCACTTACAAGGTGAGACTAGGCTAATGCCAGTACTTGAGAATACATGTTATTATTAGATTGGTAGTTAAAAGAGTGAAATCTTGTATGTAAGAGGATGTGTTAAAAATGAGTCTTGAGTGTTACTAGGCCAAAAGCAATTTTCAAACGGTGTCGTCTTTACTTTAATGAACCCTGAATATATAGTGTGGCACTATATAAACTATTGGCTTGTTAGATTGCTACCTCTCACTGGGCTGATCGTGTAATAACACAGTGCTTGTACATGCTAATTAGATGATGAATGTGCTATTTTGTGATCCCCATTCTCCCTACAGCGGATTGGCTACCTGGCTGCCTCACAGTGCTTTCACGAGAGCACTGATGTCATCATGCTGACAACCAATCAGATCCGGAAGGTTAATCATGCACTGTTTATTTATTTAGTTGGGTTGAAATCTATTTTTCTGTTCATTGCGTTTTTTATGATAGTATATCTTAATGTTTCCCGACCTTAAATGTGACGTTATTCTCCTAATTGTATCTTCCAGGACCTCAGCAGTCCTAACCAGTATGACACAGGCGTTGCCCTTACTGGCCTTTCCTGTTTTGTGACCCCTGACCTTGCTCGGGACCTGGCCAATGACATCATGACTCTGGTGAGTGAGAAGATGCCACGCGGTCAAGCACCTGGTGCTTATTTGGGTGACATTTTACAGTAGGGGATGTTTAAATAAAGGAAAGGAAACTAATCCCTAGCTCTTTTAATGTACCGGTTGTACCCTTCTCCCTGTATCCTAGATGTCCCACACCAAGCCCTACATCAGGAAGAAAGCGGTGCTGATCATGTACAAGGTGTTCCTCAAGTACCCAGAGTCCCTGCGCCCCGCATTCCCCAGGCTTAAGGAGAAACTGGAGGACCCCGACCCAGGTAACAGAGAACAGAGAGTGGTTGTAACGGCGAAAGACTGCACAACTTGGAATGATCACAGTGTTGTTCTGATGGAGGAAGAGTTAAAAAAATAAAGGAAAAAAAAAATAAAGGAAAATCAGGAGCTTGGTATAATGGAGACAGACGCGACTTCAATGCTGGAAATATCAGAAGCCGTTGCTCTTGATATTAAAAAAGGGGACCAAACTGTTTTTATCCGTTTCACGCGTCGTATCCCTCGCTCATTTGTCATCCTGACTGGCTCAGAGCAGCTTGGGCCAGTCTGAGTGTGAGGTAGGTAATCTAAATCTCCGGTGGCACAGGTAGCCACAGAGAGTCCTCAGTCACCCCAACTCCCTGAATAATTCATTGTCCAGGGAAACGAGAATAAAGACGACTCATCGACGACAACACTGGGGCTGGCTCACAGGATCACTTCTGGCACAGTTATGAAAACGCCAAACTGGAAATTAACCTTTTTTTATGACCTATTGCTAGAACTCGTTGTTACATTTCCATGAGTTTTTTTTTTTCTCATTCAAGGTAATTTTAGCTTTAGCTTTAAAATAATATTGTCTCAGCTATACTGAATCGAAATATACCACAAAAAATATTCTGTGTGATATTTTAGAGCTTACTGTAATGGTCATGTTCTCTTTGCACAGTTTTCATTGGTGTTTCTTCCTGTGGTCCATCCATCAGGAGTCCAGTCGGCAGCAGTGAACGTCATCTGTGAGCTGGCCAGGAGGAACCCTAAGAACTACCTGTCTCTGGCCCCACTGTTCTTCAAGCTCATGACCTCCTCCACCAACAACTGGGTCCTCATCAAGATCATCAAGCTGGTGTGTTACAACCTGCGTTGACCTGTCGACCCACAACCAGAACCCCAGAACGTGTTGTGATTAACAGAGTTACTATTACAAATGTTATAAAGTGCTTTGGAAACGTTTTGCGTTGAAAATGTTTTGTAGAGTGTAGCATGCTTCGTAGACGAACGCTCTGATAACATGGAAACAAAGCATCTATGCTTCCATTATGGCATTCAATGTTTCTGTTGTAAACAAAAATCTATAGGCCACTATAAGTATCATGAAATCCTGTTTGTTATTTTGAGTTCTTGATGATTACTAACCCTACACAAACGTAGGTGAGCGTTATGACTCAACGTGTGTGTGTGTGTGTGTGTGTGTGTGTGTGTGTGTGTGTGTGTGTGTGTTTATTTTTTTAATAAATGGACGAGTTGTAAATAAAGTAGGTAGGTGATGATAGGTAGTATTTTGACAGGTCTGTTTACCTTCTCCAAGCCTCGTCTGAATGAGTGTGGTGACAACCTTTTAATTTTTTTATATCCCTAGTTTGGAGCCCTCACACCTCTAGAGCCTCGGCTGGGGAAGAAGCTGATTGAACCCCTGACCAATCTCATCCACAGGTAAGACAAGCCACGCCCCCCTCTGCCCTCTCTGTCCCTCAACATCACGGATGGCTGTCTGATCATAATGGGCATGTCAATAACAGTCTTTTAATAATTTTTATCTCCATGGCTTCCCCCTCTTCTCTTTCTACCTCACACAGCACCTCCGCCATGTCTCTTCTGTATGAATGTGTCAACACTGTGATTGCAGGTCAGTAGTGCTGTTTTTTGGGCAGACTTTGCAGAGTTACTTGTAGCTTCCCATGCTGAGCACAGATGGCATCACTGATAGATTTCCCATTCAGGCCAACAGGGAGCTATGCATCTTATTGCAACAATTTGAAACTGAAATAAGCAACTTTATCAGTACTATGGTTTAGGGGCAAATGCTTGCATTTTTTGGGATAAACAACAATACTAAAAGCGCCTATAAGTAGTCGTGTCAATGGTACTTTTAGACCCAGACAGTCTTTCTTTGTGAACCGTTACACCCGTGCAATTATTGTTATATAATTATAACATGCAAAAATGTTAGCCTGTTCCCCCATGCGGTCAGGTTATACAGCATATTTAGTTAACCTGTTTAACAAAATAATCTATTCATATATTCATCACATCTCCATGCAAAACCCATAATACATAAAAACAAGTCTCAAAACTAGTCTGATATGAACACGTTTAGGAAATGCCCAAAACTTCAGATTCAAAGGCCGCATTTTATCTAAGACTTGAGCGTGTGATATGTTTCAGTTGTGATTTATGACTTCTATTCCTCTATTTCAGTGTTGATCTCCTTATCGTCTGGAATGCCCAACCACAGTGCTAGTATTCAGGTAAGCATCTGGTCTCCCACCCTGTGCTTGTCTCGTACTGTTAGACCTTCATTAATAACCCTTTTCACTCCAGTTTAATGAGATTCATCTTTCTCTTCATTTCATTTCTGTTTACATTTGCCTGTCTGCCTGTTTGCATGCCTCTTCCTAATACCCTCTTTCTAAATGTAGATGTTCATCTACTGGTCAAACAGGCTACCAACAAGGTTTCTTGGTATCCGTCTTTGTGAATGCCAAGAATGCATGCATGATTAAAAACACGATCAAATTGTGTTTTTAATAACATTCCCACCCTTACTATCTTGAGTGCTGTGCTTCCATGACGAGTGAAACTGCAGTGTAAAGGTTTACATTGATGATAACGGCATTCTTCTTTCTTTCTTTCTTTCTTTCTTTCTTTCTTTCTTTCTTTCTTTCTTTCTTTCTTTCTTTCTTTCTTTCTTTCTTTCTTTCTTTCTTTCTTTCTTTCTTTCTTTCTTTCTTTCTTTCTTTCTTTCTTTCTTTCTTTCTTTCTTTCTTTCTTTCTTTCTTTCTTTCTTTCTTTCTTTCTTTCTTTCTTTCTTTCTTTCTTTCTTTCTTTCTTTCTTTCTTTCTTTCTTTCTTTCTTTCTTTCTTTCTTTCTTTCTTTCTTTCTTTCTTTCTTTCTTTCTTTCTTTCTTTCTTTCTTTCTTTCTTTCTTTCTTTCTTTCTTTCTTTCTTTCTTTCTTTCTTTCTTTCCCCCCCTTCTCTGTTCCTCAGCTCTGTGTACAGAAACTGCGCATCCTGATCGAAGACTCGGACCAGAACTGTGAGCCATCTGTCAATGCCTGCAGTGTGTCATTCTCTCATTGTCTGTGTGTTATGGACAAGTCCACCCGTTTAGTCATCGCCGTCATCAACGAAGACAACAACGTAGCACCCCCCACCACCCCTGGATAACTCGAAGATATTACCTCAGTGTTCTCAATTTGAGTGGCTGGAGTGCCACTGCACTTAGAGCCACACAGCTGACCTTGTGCTTGCCCTGGAGCACGGCGCATGTTTAGGCTGATATTCTGCTTCTCTGCCATAAGGAGCTGAGGTTGATTCTTGTTGGTATTCGAGTTATCTCAACCCCTTCCCCCTCTATAGTGTGGTGTGGTGAGGGGTAGATGGTAGTTGTGTTTTGTGAGTAGAATAGAATTTAAACCTGGGCATTGTTTTTTTTCCCCACGGGTTTTTTAAAGACCAGTTTCATACTGGAGTTCTTATAGTCTTGGTCGGAGTGACACCAATGGCTGTTATTTATTCTAGCTGCAAAAATGTATATCCTATATACCTTTTTTAGGATAGACTTAAGATTCTAAGCCTAGAAAACCTCACTAGCTGTCACACAGGTAATCCAATGTTACTTTTTCAACGGGTTGTTTCAAGAATCTGTTTCAACTGTGTTGTCAGGTGTTGGATTTGTCCCAGCTATGAATCAAGTATGTTAAACCATATTTTTCTTTACCCAATCAGGTCGGACGAAGCATGTTTTAGATTCCTGATGACTGGATGCTCTTATAGGCAACCCTGTGCAGCTTTTCACACTGTGGTGGAAGTCTAGTAGAACTGGACCACCACCACACACATACTTTGTCAGGGAGAAGCACAACCTTTTTGAAGATAAGGATCCTCAATCCTTTCTATCCACGTAAAATACATTTTCAAAGACTGAGAAAACTAATCTAAGAACATCTGCCATGCACCATCGGTTTCTTTGATCAAGCCAAGTCAGATAAAAGTGGCACAGTTTCTAGTCCCCTGTATTTAGGGTGATCCCACACTAACCCGTCCTGTCATACTGCCCATGCCAGTTTGCTATAATCAGTGTAATGTATCTGATCCCAATAAGAAGCTACACGTTTGGCTGCCTTGATAAGCACCAAGTCCTTCTCATCTGCAGCAGAGACCAGGGTAACCTCAAGGTCACCACTGGTATTGATCCAGACAACGGAAACGTGTTTGTTTGATTCAGTCTAAGGGCTCCTTGGCCAAAAGGTTGGAGTGACTCAGCATGATCCTGCCTTGCTCTCTTTGCCCCCTTGGTGGAGCAAAGACGTCGCTGCCAAGGACTTGGTACCAAATAGGTGGTGGAAAAATAGAATGTCCATGTCCTTGTGTGTGTGTTTGTGTCTGTTCCCCCATTGTGTTTATCTCCTTGTGTGTGTTTGTCTTTGTGTTTCTTCCTTTGTGTCATTGAATAGTTCAGTGTTCATTTAAGAAAATAAATTGTAACATGTTAACCAAGATTTTAGATTTTTAAGTTTATCTTCCTCAAACCTTGGTTCATCAAATAACTGTAATGATAATTTATATATTTATTATTATAGTCATTAGGTAATGTAATGTCACCTATATTTTTGAAGTTGAAATAAGCATCCTAGATCTAGTGGCAAGCATGCCCAGGGTGTATGTCTAAGTTGTATTGACCAGAACACTGAGTCTGTGTTTGTGATTGTAGTGAAGTACCTGGGCCTGCTGGCCATGTCCAAGATCCTGAAGACCCACCCCAAGTCTGTCCAGTCCCACAAGGATCTGATCCTCCAGTGTCTGGATGACAAGGATGAGTCCATCCGCCTGCGAGCCCTGGACCTCCTCTACGGCATGGTAAGAAGACCCAAGTCCCTTGGGGTTTCACATCACCATGCTTGTTTTTGGCTCATATTTAATAGAGGTAGCCTCTATTAGGAACCACTCAGGTTCCTATGAAACCAGGTTTGATTGTTTTATAGGTTACGGTCAGTAGACCCACCTTTCACCTCTCACTTAAACTGTCGATCACACGGATGCATAATAATAGATCAGCTCTCATTGAAATGGCATTTATCACATTGTAAATCCCACAAATTGTAACCGTGAAGCTATGCTTGTATCCGTAAATCTTGTTCCACCAGGTATCCAAGAAGAACCTGATGGAGATCGTGAAGAAGCTGATGCTGCACGTGGACAAGGCCGAGGGCACGACCTACAGAGACGAGCTGCTCACAAAGATCATCGACATCTGCAGCCAGAGCAACTACCAGTACATCACCAACTTTGAATGGTGAGTGCGCCGCCCACTCCTTTACATCTGCATTCATCTTTCTTCTTGTACATTTCTGCCAGTGTGCATGTCAGTAGTTGCCTCATGCGTGTGAATAACTTCACAGAGGAATTTGGGCCCTGATTTTCCACACTGTACAAATAATCTCCATCAATTCAGATGAAAAAGTATTTCAGTTATATCCACATCGTCACCCTAAATAAAACATGACAAGGCAATTAAACCCTGTTTTAAGCAGGGTAACTTCCTCCAAGTTTCAAAAATGTGATCTGGACAATCGTAAAGGTAAAAAAGAAAAGAAAAAAAAGAAGTTGCATCGTGAAACCCACGTCATATTTGCTTGAGCCAGGGGGCACAGCCACTCGAAGTCTACCGCAGACTTCTTGTATTTAACAGAGAATTTCCCCCGTTTAACAACTTTATACATTTTTGTACAAAATAACAGAGAAATGTTCAGTAATACTTTGTGTGACCCAACTTTGATCCGAATTATTTAAAGACAAAATTGTCGAAAGTCTAAATAAGAACCAACAACGTTTCGTACAAGATGCTGTCGCTGTCATGCGTTCTCTGCTGCCCGCTCATCACGTGTTCTCCTATCCATGACCCCTCCTCACCACCTCCTTGTCTTCCGTCGTCCCAGGTACATCAGCATCCTGGTGGAGCTGACCCGGCTGGAGGGCACGCGGCACGGCCACCTCATCGCCTCCCAGATGCTGGACGTGGCCATCCGGGTCAAGGCCATCCGGGAGTTTGCCGTGGCCCAGATGGCCACCCTGCTGGACAACGCCCACCTGCTCACCGGCAACACGCAGCGCAACGGCATCTGTGAAGTGCTGTACGCCGCCGCGTGGATCTGCGGGGAGTTCTCCGAGTGCGTGGATGAGTCTTTTCTCGGTGACACCGAGGCGTAGAATGATCGTGCCGGGCCTGCTAGAGGGGCCGGCGTCTTGCGGATAATCTTTTGCGCTGCTTGTCATTTTTGTTAGCTGTTTCAGAGCTATTTGAGAGCAGTGAAAGTCTTGTGTCAGGATAACTATATTCCATGTTGTTATTTAGGGTATGTTCAAATTTTGGATGATTTGATGGATCTATGTTATTGTTGGTTGATGATCATGTTTTGTCATCATGCTTAGTTTTTTTTTGTTATATACTGACACGGTAACGCACGAGGCCTTACGTTCTCTGTAAGGTGTAAACAACCATGGAAGAGGACTGGTTGAACTTGTAAAGGGCAGGCTAGTGTAGCCGTTATTGTTAACATTCCCAATGGAACAGCCGAAAGCCACCACTCTTTTCTCCTGCTAGCAACTATTAAGTATGATGCTCTCTTCCGAATACATAGATGTTTAAAGGGTATGCCTGCTTGTTTTGTCCAGAGTTTCCCACACCTAACTTCCATGTCTTCCGCCAGACATCTGGAGAACCCCATGCAGACGCTGGAGGCCATGCTGAGGCCCAAGGTGGCCACGCTGCCGGGCCACATCCAGGCCGTGTACGTGCAGAACGCCGCCAAGCTGTTCGCCACGGTACTGCGGAGCCAGGAGGGCAACACAGACTGCACGGCCGCGCAGGAGACCAGCCAGCTGATGATCGACCGGCTACCCCTCTTCGTGCAGAGCGCCAACCTGGAGGTGCAGGAGAGGGTAAGCCTAGAGGAGGAGGAGGAGGAGATGCCCCATCAATTAATGTAGCCTTGCTGAAGATTGGTCCCGGTCTGACGTCAGGAAGATGTTGGGAACTGCATATGAATATGGATCTTGCTTGTTCGTTTCTTTTGTATTTTGGGGACAAGATATTGTAGCGGTTCGGGTGTTTGATTCCCGGCCGACAGGTTCTGGGTTCGATGTCTACCTGTAGGCCTTCTTGAGCAAGATGTCTAACCTCTTTTCTGCTCCATGCCATGTATCTAAATAACTATAAGTCGCTTTGGATAAAAGCAAATGTTAAATAAATAAAAAGTAGTAAATAGTATTTGTAAGTGTGAGATATTACGTATTTGTGGTCAAGGTAGGGTTCAGCTGTGTCTGAATCAATCACATTTATATATATATATATATATATATATATATATATATAATATATATATATATCTTTTTTTATACTAATTGTTATAATTTACATCCAAAGAGCCTTTTCTATTCAAAATGACCTCCAGACTAACATGCTTTCCCGCCCCTTTCCTCTCCCTGGTGCCCAGGCCTCCTGTATCTTGCAGCTGGTGAAGTACATCCAGAAGCTGCAGCAGAAGGACGTGGAGGTGGCCGAGGAGGTCAACGCCCTGTTTGCCGGAGAGCTCAACCCAGTGGCCCCCAAGGCGCAGAAGAAAGTGCCTGTCCCCGAAGGGTGGGTTACCTGCCAAACCGTACATTTGTAACCAAGTACCCGGACCAGAGAGCGTGCCTCTACATAGTGCCGTCACATCTGACCTGTTGATCCAGGAAATACTTGAGATTTCTTTAAAATGAGCTCTTCTACGTTAACACACTATTCACATCATTCAACATTAGGGTGGCTCTTCTATACACAGTAGATGTAAAGAACCCTCAGTGAATCGATTGTATTGGATCTATGTTGACGTACCTGTGCGCACCTGTGGTGATGGATGGTTGTTTGAATATGAATGCTGCAGTCTGGACCTGGACGCCTGGATCAACGAGCCTCCGTCTGAGAGCGAGTCTGAGGACGAGAAGCCCAAGGCCATGTTCACCAGGGAGGAGACCAAACACTCCCGGCCGCGCCACACTGAGGTGGACGAGAAAGAGATGGCCAAGGTGCGTACTATGCCTCACGCGCTCTAGCGGCTCCAATAGACCCCCAAATAGGCGTCATCATAGGACACACACAGGTGTAGCTCATGACTCTGATTATGGGTCTGCTACTGGTATGTACCAGGGCACAGGTGGTAGACTAAACTAGTGAAACTAAGTCTACTACCCGTTCCCTGGTACATAAAGGTAGCAGACGCATAATAAGAAGTGTTCGCCCTACAGTGTTTTTCCAGCGGCGGTGCTGAGGTGTGTGTGTGAGGTGCACTATGTTGATGTGCTGATGTGTGTGCATGGTGCTGATGTGCATTTGCATGGTAATGATGTGCGTGTGCACGGTGCTGATGTGCACGGGCGCAGAGAGATTTTAGTGTGATCACTGATTCCAGTAGGGCTCTGGTGCATTCCAACAGAAATGGTCTCCTACAATGGTATAACAATACAATAGAACGAGAAATAGCATGTGAGTGCCCAACCAAATTTCTAATTCGAATAAATGTATTTACATTACAACACATCTGGGAAGAGTTATTGATCAATTGAATGATTGTAAACAGTTTTTAATGGATTTGGATTCTAGTGCTTTTAACCCTTTAGCCATCACTGAAATTGAGCATATAGTGCTTTTATGGAGGTTTTTTTAAAATATAATAAATTAAATGTACACACATTATTTCATTTTTCACCTAGAATGAAATGTTACCGAATGATGCAAAAATAGCATCTGAATAATTTAGTTAATAACTTATATCTGTTCATTTTAACTACCTCTTCAGGTGCATTCTATCCACCAAGGATTGTAATCCCTGGGACTGGTTTATTCATACACTTCCTGTTCTTGTATCTAAACGGTTGCTTGTGTTCCTTCCTCCTACAGAGAAGAGAGGTGAGGAAGCAGGAACAAGCCAACAACCCCTTCTACATCAAAGCCTCCCCATCCTCTCAGAAGGTACTGATAACTGATAACCAAAGTTATAACAGGCCTCGTTCTGTCCAGAGGCAGTCTTATATTCACTAATTGTGTGCATGTGCTATGTAGTAGCATCGTTAATGCTTGCAAATCAAGCATTTTAATGTATGTAAACATGGTGTGAATGCGTTTGTGCATGTGCCTACTAACTGGGGTATCTGTGTATAGGATTACGAGGACGTTCCTGGAGTACAGCACATCTCGGGGGTACACGTGTGCTTGCGTGTGCATGTATTCCTCTGTGTGCAGCATGCACTCTTATACAGTCGTTACATAGGACTGTTTGTGCATGCAACTCAAGCAGTTTCAATGGACTATTTTGTGTGTGTGTGTGTGTGTGTGTGTGTGTGTGTGTGTGTGTGTGTGTGTGTGTGTGTGTGTGTGTGTGTGTGTGTGTGTGTGTGTGTGTGTGTGTGTGTGTGTGTGTGTGTGTGTGTGTGTGTGTGTGTGTGTGGCGTGTATAGACGCCTGTGGGTCCCAGCCTTACTAACTACTGTATCCGTGCGTAGGTTTACCAAGAGGCTCCAGGAGTGGAGCACATCCCCGTGGTGCAGATTGACCTCAGTGTGCCTCTGAAAGTCCCCGGTGGGTCACCCCGTCCTAGAACCACAGATTGCCCTCGGTTATCTGCAAATCAAATGTCATTCTGTGCCTCTACCAGAGCGCTTTGTTAGAATACAAAATGTGGAGATTATCCTCGAAAGCACATTGGGTTCAAGAAATGCTTTATTTAAATAAATGTATTATTATTATGTTAAGTTTGTATTATATTGTTTTTGCTAATACACATCCTCTTCTGCTCGTGGTGTGCCACACTCTACCTCTTCCTAACCCCCCCCCCCCCCCCCCCCAGGTCTGCCAATGTCCGATCAGTACGTGAAGCTGGAGGAGGAGCGTCGGCAGAAGGACCGGGCAGACAAGAAGAAGAAGGAGAAGAAGAAGAGGAAGGAGAAGCGCAGCGGGCGGGGCAAGCGGCAGGACTCCGGCCCCGAGAGCGAGGAGGACATCACGCCGGCGCACATGGTGGACATCGTCACGGAGGAGATGCCAGAGGTAGGCCCTGGGAGTTAAGTGTGTTAACCACGGTCAGACATTGATCCAGGGTCAGGGGCTTTGAGCCTCACTGCCCGGTACGCTAGCTCTTCATCAAGCGCTATGGCGGACCCACCCATTATACCTATTATACCTATTATATTATATTATATTATATTATGTTCTAGTTTGCCTGACTGCCATGGAAACCTCAAGGCAATGTGATGAATAGTTATGTTGAGCACAATTGAACCTGGTTTGTCATTGGGGTTTCAGGTTAAAGAAATGCCCTTGCGATACCCCCACTCACTTTAAATGATGAAATGACTGACACTCGTAGTGTTGTTGTAATGACTTTTATACATCACATCAGCGTGTCCGCCTGTCTCCCTGCAGTGTGATTAGCCTGGCTATGGATTTATTGACAGGCAGTTCAATGTTATTGTATTTCTGCAGGAGGGGTGGGGTTATCCTTTGACCTGTGGGTTAATAATATTCTCTGATGCTCTGCCCAGAATGCCTTACCCAGTGATGACGATGACAAAGACCCCAATGACCCCCACAAGGCCCTAGACATCGACTTGGACAGGTAATTTAATCATCTCCAGAACACACACACGCACACACCCTACGCTCACACTCCAGCGCATTTTAAGATCTAGAATATAAATTAAATAGTTATTTCAGAGGGAAACGTGTGATGGACCACAGCTGGATTCCATAACATGGAATGTTTATTAATGAATGAATCATTCCATATTGTTCATCCCTCTGCATTTTGTTCCTTATTCCACAGTTTTAAAGGCTGACTTTATATTGTTTTGCTTGTCATTTATACTATTTATAAAATATGCTTCCGGGATGCAGTGTGATGGCGGGATATGATTTTATTAAATATTTTTACATCCAATCTGCCCTCTCCATTCTCACACGCTTTTTATGGTGGTCTCCTCTCTGCTTCCCCCCCTCTCATGCATACACACACACCCATCTCTGCCTCCCTCTGTCTGGGCAGTTTGGTGGCTGCTGCCCGGCACAGGTAAGTGATGCCGCGACCACAAGACTCCAGCTCAGATTCTAGAAGGATTGCTGTGCTGCATAGTTCTCTCTCTCTCTATCTCGATCTTCCTCTCTCTCTCTCTTTCTCGTGTATAGCCGGCTTGTTTCCCTCCCCCCGACTAACAGAGCTGTCCTTTCTTTCTCCGTCTTGGATGCAGTGCCTGGGGAATGTTCTTGACTCCTCTTACCCTCCCCTCTCTTGCTACCTTAACTTGTTTTTATTTGTACCATTATTCCTATCATCCTCATGCAACTCATTTGGGAATATGTAGTCAATACAGAAGCTCTCTTGTTGATAGAAAACAAATCAACAGTCACTCAAACTTCCATCTTGACAATATCAGCAGCCGGCCATACATACAATAAAAATAACCAATTCAAAATAAAATGGATAGACTTTTAAGAGTAATACAACTAACTAGTGTTTAAAATGCGTACTCCAGGAAAAATATATTGGAGAGAGTTGTCTCCGCATGCCCACTCCTCCCCAGATTTGAAACTTACGCGGGGTTATCAGTTTGACGACACTGAACGAACAGGCGCACAAGACGAGTCGAGTGCAACATTATGTTTCATATCTGTCAACCTGGGGTACTCTGAGAATAATGAATCATAACACACAGGCCGAAACAAAAACGAATGTTCCGACCCGGAACGAAGATTTCAAAGGAGAACGAACGTATCATTGTTGTCTGAGAAGCTAGTATTTCGACTTAGCATGTTTCCTTAATCTCTGATGATATATCATGTTCATTTTATGATTTAGTACAGTCAATTTGTTACAAATAGCTCCTTTTGATCTTGGTTATCGACAATTCCCTTAAAGACCTGACAGTTTTATCAAGTAATGCAATCTGTCAGGCCACAGCCGATGTTCTCACTCACCCCACTCTCACTCACCCCACTCTCACTCACCCCACTCACACTCACCCCACTCACACTGACCCCTCTCACACCCCTGGGTGAGGTTCCCTGATGCCCCAGTCATCCTCTTCCACCGGAGAGGAGATGATCTGGTTTCAGTTGCCTGTCGGAAACTCACCTGGGATCAGAGACTCCTAGAACTTAACCCCTGGTTTCCAGATTCTTTCACACGTCGTTTCCAGACTCTCATCTTGTTGATTTCTACTAGTTATTTTTTCTATAGTCTAGTTTTTACACATTCCTGAGTCGTCATAGGTGGAGTGGACTATCAATGGCATCTTGACAGTTACATGCTTTTGAACCCTAACCCAGGATTGTTTATTTTATTTTAGGTTAGTTATTCATAACAACCCTACTTTAAATCCTTGACCAGGAAGTGCCTTAATCATGCCATATTATCTTATTATTATTATTAGCTTCATACTTATTTTGAAGATGTATGCAAGGAAATGTCCAGCAGGGGGCACACTGCTCAGGGTCTGCTCATAATGGACCATGGTCCTGGCTTGAATTTACTCTCACAGCTGAGAGGTTTTGGTAACAATCAATAGGACATGAGGAATTTCGGAATGTCCAATGGCTCTGAGTGCCGAGCTGCCTCAAATAGATATATAAAAGCACCTTGGGGCTTAGGGTTTTGCCTCTGCACAATGCCAAGTATGCACTTGAACAGACTGAGGGCCTGCGTCTTAACACTGTCACCCTCCTTGAGAGTAGTAGTCTGATTTGTCAGAAAGGTTTATTAGTATGAGGAGTTTCTTTGTAAGAAGTCCACATCCATTGATTTGTAACGTGTGTGTGCGTGTGTGTGTGTGTGTGTGTGTGTGTGTGTGTGTGTGTGTGTGCGTGTGCGTGCAGGCCACTGGCTGACAGCGAGAAGCTTCCAGTCCGGTCCCACCGGTCTTCTGAAGCCCTGAAGACCGCGGCGGAGGAGGTCGAGGTCATCGCCCCACAGGAGGCCAAGAAGAAGGGTGGCAAGGACAAGAAGAAGGAGAAGGACAGGAAGGTTAATAATGGTTCCATAAATAATGTGTGTCTGTGTGTGTGATACACAGAGGACCAACAGGGAGTGTCCAGCCTGAATTGATTTCCCTGTTTTATTACATTCGCAGAAGAGCAAAGAGGACAAGAAGAAGAAGAAGAAACACAAGCACGAGGAGGGAGGGGAAGATCTTATGGGGGGTCAGACGGATGAACCTATGGTCCAATCGGAAGAGACCAATGATGTGGTGGCTCCGCCCCCAACCACCACTGCTGAGGTAAGATTATTATTTTTTTCACACTGCCCTAGAATTAGCTAGGGCTGTGTTTCCTACCCGACAACAGAATTTCCACTCCATGATTGGAATTTTGTTTCTGGAGTTTCTACCCATGTCAATAGACTATTGATTGCACCTGACACCAGAGATAATTCAGAAGTTTCTGATGCGTTGATTTACTAATTTTCATTTTCTCGACACTCATCGCTCCTCCCCAGCTCCCTCTCAATCTACTCTAGTGATCAAATCAAGTATTGGTTACCTGTTAAACAGACTTCCCTTGTAGTTCCCCATGCCAAATGCTTGATTTATTCATGAAACGAAACGCTGTAAGCTCTGTATCACTTTTCCTGAATTAGTACAAATATGAAGAACCTATTTTGCCTTCCTCCCCTCCCCAACTCACCCTTCTACCTTCCTGCCCCCCTCTCCCTCCTTCACTGTTCTAGGTTTCGGATCTGGATTTCTGGCTCTCAAACGCTCCAGTGTCCTCTAACTCTCAGGTTGAGTTGAAGTCTCTCTCGCTCTTGCTCTCTCTTTCTCCCCCCCCCCCCCCCCCCCCCCCCCCCCCATACGCTCTTGTCTAAGCACTGACTCCGCAATGCCATGTATCAACTACTCATCTTTTTTAACCTGCTGGTTATTCACTTTTTATTCTCATAAAAAATTCTCACAACTCTTCCCCACGATTTTTCAAACAACTTCCTCTCTTTCACAGGTCACCCTTTCCCCTTCCTCTTCAGCTCTCAGTCTATACTGTCTGGCCATGTGTCTGTTTCACTATGTCTGTGACTCATCTTTTCGTGTACTTGCTGGACGTCAAGGTGGTGGTTGTTGTGGTGATGTTTTCTTCTCACTCGTTGTATCACAGCTGAGAAGAGGATGACTGGTCTGCAGTCACTTCCTTTCCTGTTCCGGTTCCCCATTCGTGTTGTCATGCTCTTGGTCTATGACCATTTACAGAGTTGTCACATGTCTGTGTCAGTGCTCTTCAGCCTGTTTTCACCAATGCACAAAGCCTGTTCAGATTGTTTATATATTTTTGGATTAGATCAAATACTATTAGTCTACTACTCCACAGTTGATGTGATGGAAGTACAAGTACTGTAGAGGATGTGTCAAGAGCCTGTTTTCATTAAGAGCACGTTAGCCCTGAGGGTAAACTACCTCTTACCCAGAAACACAGCTTCGCTGCGAACATGCCAGGACATGAGTACCATGCCACCGGTTACCGTGTAAGCACGCCACCATCACTGCATGTCTGTAGCGCCAGGGTCTCCATGGATGCACACCACAATCTTTGCCTCACTCACTTTTCCCGCTAATAATCGTGCTAACCTCACCTCTACATAGACAGAATCGGCGCCGTTTGGTAGACCACACACGCGTTGCTTTGCCAATCTCAACAGACATATTTGGGGTGTTTGTGTCCAAACAGGAAGTGCCAGTAACCGCTGTTACCACAGCAGCAGCGGCCGCCGTTCCCCCTGCAGCTTCTGGCTCCATGCCAGACTCGGAGCCCGACGAACCCAAAGACGTGGAGGTGGAGGAGAGCGTGAGTCCCCCTCCGATGATGGGATAATTACCCGACGGACACCGAGGCCATGTTGCTAGGGGACATAACGGCCTGACAGGAAGTTGTTTATGAGCCGCTCCAGCACATGTTTTTCCCGAATTAATTGGAACTGCCATGGCTAGCGCTAGTTTCCCACATTAAGTGTTTTCCAAGTCTCGCTAGCTTCTTGTTAGTGATGTTGGCAGGAAACTTGTTTCCTGTAACGCCAGCCTCTATAAAGGCCCAGGGCACGGAATGCTTGCATGGGATTTCTGTCTCTCTTGTCCCTCCTCTCAGTTCATCCCTTGTGTCCCGTCCACCGCCAGAAGTCCTCCAAACACAAGAAGAAGAAGCAGAAAAAGGAAAAGGAGGAGAAGGACAAGAAGAAAAAGAAGAAGCATCACCACCACCGTCACCACAGCGACGGGGCCGGGGAGGAGTCTGTGCAAAATGGCACCGTGGAGGAGGAGGAGGAGGAGCCTCTGCCGGTGGGTGGGTGGGTGGGTTGTGGGTGGTGGGGGTCTGGGGGTTAGGTACAGTCATAACCTAAGTAGGCTGTGTTCCAAATAGAAGGCAGCTGCCATGTTGTGCAGTGAGTCAGTACGTCAGGAGGCAACATGTTTGTTTTTATCATGCAGAGCAATCTGTTTTGAGATTGGCTTTCAAGGCCCAGTGCAGTATCCTCACCCACTATCACGCGTGCAAAGCACAGTACATTCAATTATACCATATTTTAGTTTTTGGTGACCAGAGCGTGTATATTGATGACTAGACGCTGGTGTGCGTAGAAACAGATTGTGTTCGATTATTCATGCCGTGAGAAAGGTTCGGGCACACAGAGTGTGTAAGATTTAATCTCTGGCCTTTTGGAAATGGATTTACTGTGATAGCATCGTGCCAATAACAGTGAGATTTATTTTATTTTTAACTCCACCATTGCTATGTATCATTAATAGGTTCTAAGTAGGTCACTAGAATGTTTATCTAATCACTCACAGCAGATCAAAAATATGGGCCGCAGGTAGTCTGTCTGTCGGAGCTCTTGGACCTCCCAAAGCAGAGCGATGGTTCCTCCAGGGTGACGATAGCATTCTGTGATCCGGTGTTCACACGGTCGTTCTGGTCTCAATGCTATCCCAGTCGCTGCGTGTACTTAGTACACCCTACTGTGTACTATCAGGGTTGAGCTCTGCCTGTCCTAGGCTAGTACACACGCACACACACACACTCAAAGCATGGCCCACTGGTGTACACCAGCTCAGTGGAGCTGCGCGGGCTCTGGTTGCCTAGTTTACATACGGAAGGACAACAGTTCTTCAAACCTGATCCGTGTTCTCTCCTTTCAGCCCATGTCCAATTACTGCCTGCTGGCCGAGAACTCCTACATCAAGATGGTGAGTGCTGGCTGCTGGGGATGGGGAGGGTTAATGTGGGAAACCACAGAGTTAGGAAATTACTTCGCTTTTAAGTTGGAAGTTGGCAGATGAGTATATGAGAATGAGTACGACTTCTCCGTTTATTTTTCTCTTCCCTTCTTTCTTCAAAGATGATGGAGGATG
The DNA here is from genome assembly GCA_026745465.1 of Lota lota. Classification (NCBI taxonomy): domain Eukaryota; kingdom Metazoa; phylum Chordata; class Actinopteri; order Gadiformes; family Lotidae; genus Lota; species Lota lota. Next base: position 54,083 of record JACYXH010000685.1, on the reverse strand, counting down.
CCGATACGGTACTGCCTGTTGTTTTAGTCACAGGATGTGAAAAGGGCCCATTTCCTGTGGGTTTGCTGTGCTCTTTTCAACCCGCCCTCTGCTTACAGTCTCAAAGCCTCACTTCTCTTTCATCCTCACCTTTCTCATTTTCTATTGTACAGCTCAGTAGTCTTATACTGTTTCCTAGTGTTGTGCAGTTGATGCCAATACTGGTTTTACAAACAAAAAATTTGGAAATGGTTTTGGGGTGATGTGACTTTGCTGTGGTTTATTTTTGCACACTTTCTCTTCTAAACTTCAGACAGCGTATAAAGAATTTCAGTATTCCCTTGGGCTTTCTATATCTTTCAAACCATAGTTGACGCGCCAACATTCTCTCCCTCCCCTCCGACAGGTGTGCGACATCCAGGGCAACCTGCAGGACGGGAGTCAGGTGGTGGTGTCGCTCATCTTCGAGAACAAGTGTGACAGCTTCCTCAAGGCCATGGAGTTCAACGTGCTGGACTCTCTGAACTCCAAGCTGCAGAGGCCCGAGGGAGCAGGCCCCCACGACGGCCTCACCGTGCCCTTCCAGCTGCCTCCCGGTCAGTCAGCCATGGCGGCACGTACAGGCCTCATATAGGATATATTTCATATTCTCCTTGGATATTTATGGTGGCGCTCTGGTGCCCTCTGATATTGATTTTATCCACAGAGGAAGGAAGTTAGTTCTTGTCCTCGTTTCCCTCCTTCTTCCATCATTTTATGTGCATCTTTTCTTTCTGAGACATTTCCAGTGTGCCATCTTGAGTTTTTGTGTGAACGTCTGTAGAGGAAGTGGTTTCTGTTTTCGAAGTGAACACTACATTTCCACACAAACCCCATTGTGTCAAAAGATGACTACACTGTCTCTGAGTGTTGGTTTGCTAAGCTTGTGTATTTCTTCTGTGTTTCAGGAGTGTCAAACGAGGCCCGCTTTGTGTTCACCGTTCAGAGCATTGTGATGCCTCAGAAACTGAAAGGAACCCTGACCTTTATAGTCAAGGTTGACACACACACACACACACACACACACACACACACACACACACACACACACACACACACACACACACACACACACACACACACACACACACACACACACACACACCATGTCAGCTAAAGACCCATGGTGTACCTTTTTCTGTTATAGAATGAAGACTCCTCGACCCATGAAAAACTGGACTTCAAACTGCACTTTACCTGCACTTCTTACCTGATCACCACTCCTTGTTACAGGTGAGTCAAAAGCATACAGTCTCAGTTGAATACAAATAGTTTTATTCCAACTAATAAGCGTCTGCTTGCACTCATTAGTACATTGTGGAGCAAAGAGAGTGGAAGCAGACTGATTTAATATTTACCCACATGACTTGAAACAAATGTTTTGGATCGGTTGGTTCGATTAAAGGCGATTTTGCAAGCTGGGAAATGAAAAAGTTTTTAGATAACAGTAGAACAAAGTTTATGGGAATAAAGCTAACATAACAACAAACAAACAATCCGCCTCATCTTGCGCTGTCTTGAGTGACACTTTGTTTTCTGAAGCAGTTCCTGTGAATAGGCACTGTATTGAATGCTGGTTCTTTCCGTTTGGTCAGTGATGCATTTGCAAAGTTGCTGGAGTCGGGGGACCTGAAGGCCAGCTCTGTCAAACTGGAGGGAGTCATAATGCCCTTCCCACACCTGCTGGCCCGGATCTGCTTTCACCATCACTTCTCTGGTACACGCACGCATGCAAGCACACACTCACCCACTCACCCTCTCACTCACTCACTCACACCTCTGACTTATACTTGAGACTTACACACAGTAGGTCGAGTTCATTTTGTATCAGGTCAGTGTTGAAGACAAGACAATGCTTTATTTCGGCACCCTCTGGATGGTACATGCACGTTAATACTAGTTTGACCATTGGTGTGAAAGTGTGACTGAGCTTCTTTCTTCCCACTAGTTGTGGAGAGGATCGATTCCTGTGCCTCCATGTACAGCCGGTCCATCCAGGGTCACCATGTGTGTTTGCTGGTCAAAACTGTAAGCATCGCAGCCCAAAACAAAGAACACCTTAACAATATATCCTGGTCAATGCTGAACCAATCAAACTGATAACCATGATTCCCTATCCCTCTTTCTGACCATCTATCTCTTGCCCTCGCTCTTGCTCTCTATCTCTCTCTCAGGCTGATCAGACCGTTTCCATTGACGCTAAGTGTGACGAGCCGTCGCTGCTGAGCAACGTGCTGGATGAGATAAAGCTGACGTTCTCTCAGTGCTGATTGTGTCTGGAGGCTCCAGGGTGCCCCCCATCCCACCCCCACCACCAAAACGCCCCTGACTCACCAAAACACACACCCACACCCACATGTCTCATATCAGTCCCACCTCCCCCCTGGTCCCAACTGAAACACACTAGTAATGAGACGCTACACCTGGCTCTCCCACCACCCTCTTGCCCTATTTATTAATCTTCATTAAGATCTCCCCTCTTTTTGGCCTAGCTGTCACTGTACCCATGGTCTCAATTCACACTGTTCTACACTCTGAGTTCGTCACTCTCTATCTGACTCCTAGTGTTACTTTATAGACTTGGCTGACAACTCGCTCACTCCTCTTGAGGATTGAGCGTTTTCAGCTTTTTGATTTTTTTCTTTTTGGGTTGTTTCCAAAACACCCACCTCAGTCCATCCTACAACTCCTCAATGAGCCCCCTGGTTTTTGAATGCTGGTGGTCTCAGGTCCTTCCTGTACCCCTGTATGTTCTTACTGCTCTTACTGTCTGCCAGCATTACAGTCTGTGGCAGTCCTGTGTTTTGACAACTGGACTTTTTTTGTTGTGGTTGCTGTTGATGGCTGAATTGTGTTTTTACTGTTTTGAAATTGATTTATTTCCCTTCTTGCTTGTGTTGGTGAGTTATTGTTTTTTTTTGTTGGAAATCTCTTCGCCTTTTTCTTGCTCTGCCCACTGACTTCTTTTTTGTGTCTGTAAGAATGTGTGTGTGTGCACACTGCTGTATGTATGTCTGTTTCTACTGTCCTAGCCACCAAGTGACTGACTCCTCTTCATACTGGTTCTAGCTGGAAAATCAAATATCTCCCCTCCCGACTTACCATTGACCCTTTTTATAGAAATCCAGTCAAGGGCTGGTTGCCCTGTGAGGCGAAGGTCAGAGGCGGAACTAAAGTTTTGCATTTGGAACAAATTTAAACTTGTAGTGGTGCCATTGGCTCCACCATTATTGTAAGATCACACTTGACAAGACCCAGAGCAGATTCAGAGAAAGTAGCTCGTGTGGGAGTCTGGGTGTAATTATGGATGATGGGTAGGTCAGTGGTGGGGGCGTAGTGCCCTTGACTGACTGACTTCTGTTCCCCATGGCTCCATCCTCCTCTTGTGTCTGTGCGTCTGTGCTTTCAGTTCCCAACTGTGCTAAGCTGGGGGTTTTATGCTTACTAAGCTACACTTATTAGCTAACACAAGTTGTATAAATCCTTCTAAAACGGTACATTTCTCCTGACAACCTGCGCCATTCACAAAGAACAAGAGAGTACAAGAGAGAACATTGTAATGATTCCTGTAAACACAAGTACCAATGAAAGAAGGTGCACAAAATAAGTTGTATGGCTATTGTTACATTTCCCCCCCATCCAAGTTTATTATGAGGCCAATGACTGCTGATTACGCCCTTTGCAGTCCCATATCGTGTAGATAAGTTTGAATTAATCTATAGCAAAACTTAAGGTTATTGCTATTATCATGAAGGACATAATTCTGCTGCTAAGCTGCAACAGGTTACCAGCGTGTAACAGCTAGTTTTAAGTCGATAAAGTGATTGGAAAGATGCTCCATAACAACCAGCCTGTGTAATTTTATTGTTGTGCTTTGCTTTCTCTAAACTGGCTTGTGGATAATGAAGGCTGTTCACTTCAGTGTACGACAGACAAGTGACGTATGTGACCTGGTGTTGCCAGCCTGCTTCAACTGTTGGTCAAAGCGCTGCTCCTTGTAGACATTCATCTCCATGTAGGATAGTCGTTTCAGAAGGGAATGACTTCATTTTAGTTATTTTGATAAATGTGATCAGTCGTAGAAGATTCATTTTCCAATCAGTATTAGCTGAAATGGCTTCATTAGAAAGTAACTACTGTTGAATAACAGAATGGAACGTGTTGCCTCATGTTATCACTTCTGAAAACAGCTTTACGATGTGCACATACAGTGTTTCTTCTCATTTAAAACGGCCTTGTTCCTTTTTTGTACAACAGTGAACAGCAACAGATACATTCAAAAAATACATTTTATGGCTTGCTCTAAGTTACTGTTTTTTTTATTTTATTTTTTATCTCTTGTCACTGCCTGGCCCAGCATGACTTGAATTAGCAGTGGCACGATCAAAATGGATTCTGTAGCATCTTCCTAATTTATATATCCATGTACATCCATTTATCAGGCCACACCCGTAGATAAATATAATAATGACGATGGTATTGATTTTCCCAGTCCATGTCTGCCATTCCATCTGCTTTATTTTGTCCAGTAGTAGTTTGAATACAGTTGGTCAGCGGTCATTCAGAAATGTCTGTAAAAATAAAAGTATATATATATATATATATATATATATATATATTCCTTGTTCCTGAAAATGCTTTGACTGAAAATAAAACTTGATTACCCCTGACCATACATTGTACTAATAACATTTACTGTGCATATTGTTTAATGAAATTATCTTGCATGATTAGGAATGTATACTTTTTTTCATCTTATTTCTTTTCCCAGACCAAATATGTTATCCAACAGACAAATTTTACTTTTTCATCTCTTGTTTAATTTCTTCCCCTTCTTTTTTTAATAATTTTATTTAGTAAGTTTACTTCACCATTCTACACTTTTGATGGTATTGTATTCTTATCAATTATGAGTTAAGGCAATTATCAAATAAAGACAAGTCTTTGAATGTTTTAAATTATTGAACACCAGGACGAGAGATATATTGGATGTCATGAAAGTTTTGACTGAGGATGGGGCTCGGACAGAGTTCAGAATAGGTCACATTACACACAGTGCTCTGAGAGGCAAGCAGTCCACTGTGTCTTAACTATCAGTGGCATTGTAGTGTTCTCTTTTTCTCTCTTGAGGTTTTGCTTGTGACATTGAATTGTACTTTTTTTTAGGGCTATGGTGTTATTCCTTCATGTTCCGATTATCCAACTGTAATATGTAATATAACGTTTTGAAGGGGACTGCGGGAAAAAACGAAAGTTGTTAAATACATTCCCTTTAAAAACTACCCGATTTAAAAAAAATCAAAGCTGTAAGAAGCTGCTGTAGTCTTTTGTGTTACAGTGAAACAATAAACTACCAAATGAATAAAACGTTGTATTTGTCCATTTTGTGTGTGGGGGTGGGAGATTTTGTTTTGGACAGTCCCAAATTCCCTACATCAAGCGTTGTCTATATTTATTTTGTGTTGATTAGTGTTGTATTTGTTTGTCTTAAACGGTTGGCAAATAAATCATATTCAATACCCTCCCATTCCACATGTGCATGACTACCAACTTATGACCAGGCAGTAAAAAATATTTGCAGTCCTAATTAGATTAATATGAACTCCAGTTCCCAGAAAACCTTGCCCGGCCGAACGACTCAAGAGAACTCTCATCGCAGTTCAGTTAACTGACAGAGCCGCTGAGCCGAATAGTTGATAGAGTTGGAGCGAGGAAGAACTGTCTGTGGACTGAGTGACAGGCTTTGTAGCATTATTTTGTGTGAAGCAAGTGTCCTTCGAACAAATTAGTTTTGTTCAATTTTGTTCCATTTCACAAAGGACGTCGTTCCATTATCCGCCAGGAGTTTACAAGCTATCCGTGAGAGGGAACGGGCTAGCTAGAGCAGGCTAGCTATCTTTAGTCAAGGGGTTGTGTTTAGTTGGTCGTTATTAACGGGGATCAACTGGTTTATTCGACCACAACAGAGAAGAGTGCACCAACTCCAACCTCAGTCGAGTTCGAAATCCTGTAGCGTATGTGGGAAGGCACTAACCAGTCGGAAGGGCTTCCTTGTGTTGTTGTTTTTAACACCACCGAGCTAGCTTTGTCCTTTGTAGCTTGGGGTTGTTGATATATATTTATCCCAATCGTTGTGGAATATGGCTCAGCATGGTCACCATGTAGCCAGTTCCCAAAAAGCACTAATGCTAGAAATGAAAAGTCTTCAAGATGAGCCAGTTGAAGGTTTCAAAATAACTTTAGTCGACGAGTCGGACATGTACAATTGGGAAGTGGCAATATTTGGACCCCCAAATACACACTACGAAGGTGGTTATTTTAAGGTGAGTCGCTATTGTTAGCTAGCAATCAATCTATTGTTCTTTAGCTAGCTAAACTAATTGTATTTACATGTTCGGTGTTCGTTTTAAACGAGATACTATGATTATATTTGGACATCACATTTCCCAATCATAGCGCTAGCGTTGCTTTTTTGTGTCGTGGTAACCGTATTTTTCCACAGCTTTGTCTGAACTCTTTCAGTACTTAGGTTATCTATGCGTCGTCGAATAGTAATAAAACCGCACAATTATTTGCTAAAAGATTTCCATTGTCTTCGTTAAAGATTTGCTTTGTAGCGTCTTATAAGAAACGCGTGACAACTGGCACAACTATTGACAAGCAGCACATGGAAGCGTCTGACAGAAGCCTACTCGGCTACGGTGAAACAAAAGGCTGTTTCCCATTAGCCATGATCAACTCAACTTTAATCGTTTCATTGATGCCTTCTCTAATCGTAAACAATTACCGTGTGCTGCTTTGTATTGCTAGTTGCTATTTCGTCATGTACCCAGAAAGTACTCCGATATCCTTATCCTGACAAGAAATGTATTATATTATTATTATCGAAGGCTCTATACGTGTAACATCACACACGCTGTCTCTTGTTGGTAAACTAACCGTTACTGTTATCAAAGCCAAATACCATATAGGTAGTCTGTACGTCGTTGTAACAAATGTAGTTTTTCAGATGTGTCGCTCAAACGCTGGCTTTACCATCCCTTGCTATACATTGTTGTGGTTATCAATGAAAGCCCTGCTCATTTGTGTATACTTTGTAAAGAGGTAATAAACAATTTTTAGCAACGTTAGCTATTCTGCTTCATGCCCTGAAAAGGTATTTCCCTTGCTGAACAACACACTTCTGAGCATTTTACCATAGGCGAAAGGCGGATTTGTCTCCAGTTCTCATGTCTTTCAGAGCAATGAAGGATAAAGAGCCTTTTCAAACAATCCCATTTATTGTTATTTTTCCTGTTTATATGTGTTGGTGCGTTTTAGAAAGAAGCGTAGGATCCTGGTTAGGTTAGTCACTGTTTGGGGTATCTGGGTGGATGCTTTTGTATGAGATCCCGTTGTTGGGCCAGGAATGCGTTGCTTGGCTGTGAAATCCACGCTTGGCTATGACTCATTGTTCCCGGCTGCCTAGCCAAACGGTCCGCTGTATCCTGACTGCAAAGACCTGACTACTCTCGGTTTTGAACAGTTGATCAAAGGTCAAGCAACACTCTTCTCTAGCTCATTGTATAAACAGTGGTGTTTTATTCATGGATAACTGACCAGTTTATTGATGGATATTTGTTAAGTCACATCTTGGATTTCAAATCGCATCATGTTCTGTAATGTTGTAGTTTAAATCTCCATGCATGGAACAGCTAAGTCGACTTTAATTTTAATTTGGGTTCTTTGTTACACTGAGTGTATTGGCTTTGCACCAATGGAACTGAGACAAAAACAATGCAGAAACATCCCAACTCCAGTACTAGTGTATGATCATCTGTCATCACTAAGGTCTTACTAAATCAAGATTTGATTCTACTGTTGTATGTCGTATCCTCATCTATTCGCTATACATTTCCCAAAAATATTCTTCTCCACAACACTTTCTCTTAACTGCATTTTTGCAAGGCTGTACCTGATTTATGGCCCCTCACTTCTATTAACCATAAATGTTCAGTTATTTTGTACCATGCACTTCGAATGATGCAACGGCCCCTCGGTGGACAGACGAATAGCTACTCAGTCTCCGCTCCTTACAAGTGGCACAAGTTATGCCAGCTACAGCTGTTTGCTCCTCGACCTTCAGGGCGTTGCCTGAGAGTCCAAACTATTTTCCCTCTGATTAGTTTGGGTCTCCAACAGAGCAGCAATCCTTCTTTTCTTTAGACTTAATTTAATCAAGGTACAGTCATCTTCAAGCCTTCTGTTTGACTTTGGTGTGTCATCGCAATGCACGGCATACAAAGGTCCATAGCAAATCAGCTTTTGTGACGTCAGCTGGGTGTATTTAATTAATTGACGTGTGGTTTTGTGGTGATGCTGTTTGACTGATGCTATTGTGTGTTTCTGTTAATGTAGGGACTGCAGGCTCTGAGTCAAGGCAGGGAGACAAAACATGACATGCCTGATGTTTTGTCAGCAGTGTTGGCAATATGACTTTCTGCAAAGACATTCTACTTTCATTCTTCTGCTTGAGTACAATACTAAAGTACACTAAAGTAAACAGTTGCTTCTGTTAGTGGTCCCCAGGAGGTGCATAATACCTCAAAATATTATTAGACCGTAAAGAAAACTAGTTAGGCGAGCGAGAGAGTGACTACCACTTGCTCATATATAATTATATGTAGTTTATGCACTGACAAACAAAATGTACTAATTACTTTCTCTTGGAAGTTGGCTTGTTGTTGATCAGACATTTTAGATTCAGAATGGTGAAAAAAACAATGCTGGTTTTAGATTCATGGCCAGGCACAGAGTAGTGCTGAGCAGCGTTGTATGCATGAGTCAGTGTGTGCCTGCTTGCATAGATGTAACTTGTGCAGCATAGAATAACTACGCAAAGAGACCCAGCCCAGTTTGGGCCAAGAGCCCCCAACATGGGCCCGGCTGAGTCTGTAGGAGTCACATTCCCCACTATGGCTGTATCACAGAGAAACAGGCGCTGGTTAGAGGAGAAGGCAATAGAGCAACAGGGAAAGGGGGCATAGTTGGTCCCTCTCAATGGTGCCGCCAGGGGTCCCTGTGAAGGTAGTGTGTGGAGGGGTCCCAGCATTCAAATAAACTTTCTTTTAACAGACCCAACATTGGTTGCTATTAGGATATATTTTTTCTTCTCCCTATTAACTGCTAATTCAATTAGCCTCAGTTTAGGTTAATCTTGCTTAAGCATGGGTAAAGCCATTTTACAATGAGAATAAGCTGCCCTTAAATCCTCCTGGCTTTTTCTTTTCTTTTTTATATTGCTATGTTAGTGCTGAGTGCTGTTGCCCACCAGGAAGGGGGGTTCACCCTCTATGGTTGCTAACAGGACTTAGCTATGTTGTGTTGATGTCACTGGGATTGGCTAGTATTCGTTACGGTACCGACTCATCGTAGTTATGGCATAATACAAATATTAATATATTTTAAGTCCTTATATCTACAGAGGGGAGACAAGGGACATCATTTTCATTATTGTTGACTGCGTGAATTTAACGCTTTGTGCTCACATAGCCACGAATCTACGCTTACTTGACTGGCTAAAACAGAAGGAGCCACCTGAAGGGCTACAGATGCCCTGTTGAAAAAATGCATTTGTGAATGGAGCCAAGACGGAGCGTCTCAACAAACCCACACCACACACAATGCAGTGAAGTTCACTCACGAAGTGCAGTTTTCTATATAAATGTAACAACATCCACATTTGTTTTTGATCATAATTTAAAATACGTTTAAATACATACATTTCGGAATTTCTAATACATTTATTTAAAACCATAAATGTGTGTTCATCAGAAATACATCTGAACCTTTTTATATTTGGATTTAGTTTCATAATTGTATACAACGCGTAACATTTTCAGTCATTTATATTTTAATCTCGAAATACATTTGTGAACCTTCTGTTTGCATTTATTAATGAGACTGATCTAACTCCAAACAAATCACAGAGATCCATCTGTAGCAAGGCACAATCAAGAGGCTCTGATTAGGCGAATGCTATGTGGGCTGGAGTGTGACCCCTTTCTTTAGGTCTGGTCTGGGTGGTTCTGTTCTTCGTAGGAGTACTGTACTACTCCTCTTCCTCATTCACATCAGCTCCTGTAATAAGGTGTGCGTGTCTTCTTGAGGAACCGTTTTAAATTGTTAATTCATAATCTTCAGCACCACAGAGAGAACCAGTAGAATGACGGAGCTGTTGGGAACGAATAGAAGAGGTTATCAAAAAAGGGGAAGGGGGCGACTGGGAGAATTGTTTTGGTCTGTTGGTAATCAAGATACCATGACCTAGTTTATCTTGTCATGGTATCAAGCCTGTTGTCCACTCAGTGGCTGCTGTGCTGTCTCTTGGCCCACTCCGTTCCTTTGTTTGCTGTGGAATTTTCAGGTTTTCAGCAGGACACCTCTGAGCATGGAGATGCTGTCTACCTGTTGACCACTGAGCATTGTGATGCTGTGCTTGGTCCAACTGACACTGGGGCACAAGGGAAGGGTCGCTGTTGGAAAAGACCTGCTGAGGCTAGCACTTTCTGTTTGGCAGAGATCCTGTTACACACACACACACACACACACACACACACAGCTGTTGTTTCTGAAGCAACAGTTCTTCCTGTTAGAATCTGTTCCTCAGTATCTGCTCAATACTTGTGACTCCAGAGAAAGTGCTAAGGGAGGTTTATGTGTGTGTAGATCAATTGGTAAATAAGATTGTAATTTGTATGACCAGAACACTATTTATGGCCCTGATGTGGTGGTTACCCTTGGTTAAGATTTTGCTCAACGTGCGCCAGCATCAACCATCTTGGATCTTGCTGTATTGCACCACTAGCTAATTAACACCCCTCCCTCCATCCACACTTCATTATCTTATGATCCTCATCTACTAATGCCACCACCATCACCACCCCTGTGAAGATCTTGATGATGAGGTTCTCGCCATTTTCAGTCTTCCCCTTGGTGCAAAGCCATCAACCCAGCAATAGCAGCCGCTGTACGTTGCTCAGACTTGTCACGCTTCCCTTGCTTACTCTGCATCCCCACTACTCTCCTCCCCATTGATCTGAGTGCAGTTGATCTCAGGGTTTGGTGTCAGTGGCCTGGGAAGGTCAGAGGATTCGGTGTTCCTCCTTCTGCCAAAGAATATCTTGGCCACCCTCCACGTGTCTGTGCTGTCAGTGTCTGCCTGAACTAGGAGGGAGGCAAGTGCTACTTCTCTGTTTTTTGTATTTACTACATTAGTTGTGTTTTACGGATTCTGATAAGGCCAGAAATAGGCGCAACATCATGGCATGTTTGGAGACGTTTGGGCCTGCATCCAATTCCATTGCCATCTGAAATTTTAAACTATTGTTGGTGCTGAAAACAGCAGGCCTCTCTCTACCCCTCCCCTTCACTCACTTATGTGGTCACTTTTTTCACTGCCATCAGCGAGTCTGTACAGGTATAGAGACAAGATAATTATATACCTGGAATCTTTATAAACCAATTGTACAAAAGTTTCTGAAAGTATGGGGAAGAAACTTTTGTTCAGTGAAATGCATGTTAAATGGTGTACTTTATTAGTCACTTAAGTGACTGTAATGTTAGTCGTTGTGACGATGATGCAATGGTAGATTATAGAATACCGCCTATTCCACCTTTTTATGAGGTTCTATATTTGGTGCATTCTTTCTTATTTGCTTACACAATTTCTGTGGAAAACATCTAAGGCAATTTAGTCCTTAAAGGCAAACGTCCTGCTCAGGTGCTCTTTGCGTGTCATGTGGGGCTTGTGATTACATCATCGGTCTAGTTGATGAAAGATTAAAGGGTTGCTTGGCTCCATTGACCCACATATAATGGTCTCCAGCCCATAGCCTAAAATGTATTCCAAAACCAATGAACATGGCAAGCCATGATGGATGCTTTAGAATGCAGTTTTCATAGTCCCACATTTGACAGTCAGCAAATTATATATATTTAAATATCTGTTGTTGTAGATGACAGCTGGTACGTTAAGTAATCCAATAGCCTCTACCCACGCTACAGGAGTCGTTATATTGTGCTTGAATAAGCCTTTTGGACTGCTCACTACGTGTAGTTCTGCACTTGAGTTATCTCTAACTATCCCTACCTGGCCTCACTCCATCTCTTGTTGCTGTGTGTTTGTGTTGCACTTCTTGCTTTGTTTCATTTAAGTACAGGAACTCTGAAGGGGGGTTTCGCATTGCGTTATTGTGCTTTGAGCCCAACCACATTTTATGATCAGTAGTCAGTGTTTCCAGCTCGGCCTGTTTTGGCACAGCGGCTCAGGATCAGGCTTCTATGACTATGGAGACCAGTTCATTTAAATGACCAAGTAGAATAAGATGATGGAGTATGAGGCAGGTACATGGGGAAGTGGACAGAGCTGTTTTGAAACCTTATTGAGTGATTGGTGACAGCAGTCTCCGATGAAGAGAACATTTATGTAAAACACTCACAGGAAAAATGGCTAATGAGGAAAGCATATTGTCTAGTGATGTTGATTAGATTAGATTAGATTACACTTTATTAATACCCCGGAGGGGAAATTACAATACAATATTACCACAGTTGTGATTGTATAAATGAATAGGCTGTTCATACAAAGCCATAGCCTTAAGTGTGCTTTATATTGTTTAGGATAATCCTTGCATTTTCTCCCTATTGTCAACTTCCCTATCCCATGGTCCCAGATCCTACTCCCCCTACTCTCCCTCCCCTGCCCCTCTCTTGCAGTTGACTCATTGTGAGGAGCTCCAGCTGACCGTGTCAAATCACTCAATCTGCTTGCCTGTGTGCTTGTGTGCATGTATTTGGCTGTGTCCACCACGTGAAGTCAACATGACTCTCCATCACTCCCGCATTGGTTTGTGAGAACCTGCAGAAAAACTTAAATAATGTCCCTACTGGCATTGTAGAGAGTAGATGGCAGCAAATTTAACGATCGCTGTTCCTTTAAAGGACGATACAGCCAACTGTCTTCAACATGGGGCTCAAACCTGCTGGTGTTACACAAAGCTCCACTCAACAGACAGCTGGAAGGCTATAGGATCCCCACCCCTCTCTCTCTATCTCCTTCCTAGCTGGCCATGTTACCTTACACTGTGGTTAACTCCCCCTTTATGTGGCCTACCTCAGGAGGCTCCTTATTGACACCACCAGCAGAAGCAACAGCCCTATTATTAGGTTTCCCTCCCCCATCATGTTTGAGACTGGTAGGCAGTATGATTGTTTGGGTCTTCATTGATGGAGACGCTTTGTGATGTTTTGTCGTTTTGCTAAGGAGGCCATTCAGAGTGGAGATCGTGGGTTCCTCTCTGCTAAGCCTGCCAGCTGGCGGGTGCGTGGGTTGGTGTCTGGGTATCAGGGTGTTTGGTGCTGCCCCTTTTGTAGTGATTTAAGCTCTGGGTTCACTTACACCTGGGAAGACCTTTTTGTATGTAAATGTCTGTGCCAGAGGCCCGGTTTCTTGTCGACAGGCAGTTGCAGAATCAAGTCTGATCCACCAAGTATAATATATTAAGCAGATAATGGGTTCACAAAGAATAATTGATAGCTAAGCTTTTGTTTTTGCTTTTTACGTGGGAGCACACATGAAATGTTCTTGTCAACATTGTAAGACTGGTTTTTCACTTTTGCACAGTGTACAATTTGTAGGCCGACACCGTAATCGATTGTCCCAACCCTGCATCTCTAAATGGTACCTAATGATCCCTCTGTCTCTCGACCTCTCAGGCCCGGATGAAGTTTCCTATCGACTACCCTTACGCCCCACCTGCCTTCCGCTTTCTCACCAAGATGTGGCATCCAAACATCTATGAGGTAACACCTGTTTTTAATGTTCCTTCAAAACGTCAGCCACATAGTTGTGTTTGTGACTGTACACAATCGTGCTAATTTCACTAATGTAAATATTAATCCCAGGAAATACCGCAGTTGGATAAAAACGAGTAGTTGTTTGCAGATTTTACTTGGCCTAAAGTTTCGAAAGAGTGCAAACTTTAAAGTTCAACTGAAATACTATCGACTTTGTAGAAAAGACAAAGATAAAAAAATAATTGTCTGAAAGATCGAGACTTTTTGACGTCATGGCACCTTTTAGCTTTTACAAAGGTACATCGTCTTATCCCAGCCATTTAACTATCAACTGTTAATCAGTCAACCAGTGGTTTTGAACTCTTGACATACTGTGGTTCTTACCTCCCTGTCTGCCTGTCCAATAGAATGGAGACGTGTGCATCTCCATCCTGCACCCACCCGTGGATGACCCGCAGAGCGGAGAGCTGCCCTCGGAGAGATGGAACCCCACACAGAACGTCAGGTAAACCACAGCTAAGGTCCTGTCAGGCCCTCATCAGGGCCTTGACCAACCTGTGGAAGTAATTTAGGCCCTGGAACCACCAAACATCTTTTGCTGTAAAATCACTCAAATTCTATATCATAATTGTCATTACCATGTCTACCATGGATTAAATGCAAATGAATCAGATTAGCAACGAGGCATCCACTTGGTATCTTGCTATGACAGGCTTAAAGACTGCAACCCACAGTTTGAAAGCAAGATATATCATGTTTGGATGGGTGTATGCTTCTTTGCCAAAAGCCCCTTTGTCCCCATAAGGCATGTTTTTAAATGGAACAACAAACAAGAAAGTGAGGGATTGCTGGGAGTTGATTCAGGTCACCCTACTGTTTCACTTCTGTCAATTCTTCTTTAAGAATGTTTTGTTGAACTTGAACACGCATTGTTCTATCTGGCCCCCCTTGTAACCTTTGCCAGATTGTTATTGCCTATTTGGCCTTCTTTAATTGAGGAACCACTGCTTTTTCTCTGCTTATTATGCACAGACCTCTATTGATTCATATAATGTCACCCTTTGTAAGTGAGCTTCAGTGGTTCTTGTTGGCAACAACAAGGTATATAAATAGCTACGTATTGTCCCAGACTGTGACAGAGGGCCAAGGAGGTGAGGGACATTGAAGAGGACCATTTGTCTGAGAGACACCCACTCATGCAACATTAGGGAGCAGATGTATAAGCTGCCTTTCTGAGGGAGTTCATCATGTCCACTCACCATAGTCCTGCTTGAAGTGGATCGCAATGCAAGAACAGTCTCTTTATGAGGGCGGCTGTGTTTACACACAAATGGCTTGACAGAACCTGTCTAGAATTGACACAACACTGCTAAGTACGCCACCCCAGTAATACTGCGTATGCGGTTGTGGCTATGCTAGAAAGTACAAGTGACACCACCCTGGCTGCTGGTTGGAAGGTGGGCTTGTGACCAAGCATAGCTCAATGCAGCCTTTGACTGTATAGCAGATTATGATCAAATTGGCTTGCTTATACTTTGTAGCTACTGATGTTTTTGCAGATACTGGTTGGATACATATAGAATAAACTAGATAGATACATGGTACAACCAACAAAGATGGTGCAATTTATATCAAATGTTTGAGTTGAAACCAACTCAAAGTTGACTTGTCAAAAGATATGCAATGAGACCTTAACATGAACAGCTGCAGTGGTCGTTCTACAAGCAGCCAGAAGGGGGCCACAGTGAGATATTCTTCCAAAATCCCACCCCATTGGTTATAGTTGCTACATTCCATTTGATACCACAGAGATGCCACACATTCTATCCAACACTCTGCTCTATCTCTAACTTTTTTTAATCCTTTGTCATTACTCATTCCCTGACATTCTTTTCTATTCTTCTTGCAAAAGTCCCCAGGAAAAAAACACACTTTAGACCGCACAATTGAAGACATAACTTGATGTGTAACCTGCCTGTTTATACCAAAAATTATTGTTGGTATAGTTTTTGTGGGGTCGATGCACTGTTTTGAGTTTGCCAAACAAATGATTGACTGTCCAAACCACTCCAAAACTCGAATATATAAACCCACCTCAGTGTGGGAACGTTGGGGACCATCGTGTTATGTTAAATGTTGTTTCTTTTGGGGGGAAATTGCCTGGTAATCCCTTCCATTTTGGAAGCCTGCATGTCTTTTTGTAAAAACGATATAGTGATACATCTGTATGCGTTGTTTCTTCATCTGTTATTACATAAACGTAGTTCTAGGATTTGTGCTCTGTGTCACTTTGTGACTGACAGCCGCATGCAGCTGAACCCTGGTTCCTGTCTCCTCTCTCCAAGGACCATCCTGCTGAGCGTCATCTCCCTGCTGAATGAGCCCAACACCTTCTCCCCTGCCAATGTGGACGCGTCCGTCATGTACCGCAAGTGGCGGGACAGCAAGGGCAAGGACAGGGAATATGCCGAGATCATCAGGTAACGCGCACACACATGCACACATACACATATATGAACCCTAGGTGTTTGCCAACCCAGCAGGCACATGGTGTACAAGCATTGAGGGTCTCGATGGCCTTGTTATTTCTCACACGCGCACTCATTACTGTAATCTTTTGCTGACTCTCTTTATCCCTCTTTTCCCGCCTCACCATCTTCTACTCTGTCACTTTCTCTCTTGGTCTTTCTTTCTCTGTCTGTCTGTCACTCTCTTGGACTCTCTCTGTGTGTCTGTCTCTGGTTCTCTTGCGCTCTCGCTCCCCCTCCAGAAAGCAGGTGCTGGCCACCAAAGCGGAGGCAGAGCGTGACGGTGTGAAGGTGCCCACCACGCTGGCCGAGTACTGCGTGCGGACGCGTGCCCCGCCCGCCGACGACGGCTCCAACCTCTTCTATGACGACTACTACGACGACGAGGACCTGGACGAGGCCGACGACGACGCCGACCAGGACTGTTGCTACGACGACGACGACTCGGGGACCGAGGAGTCCTGACCACCGTCGTCTCCTCCTCCCGTCCCTTCCTCTGCCCTTCCCCTCCCTCAGCCTCAAACTGAACTTTGCCCTGCAGTCTCTCTCTCCCTCCCACACTCTCTCTCCTGTCTCTTGTTGTCCACACTCTGCTTTATCTCCCCCATCAGACGCCACAGTCCTTCGTCTTCGTCGCTCGCGCGTCCGTGATCTGCACCACTCTGAACATACCCTGATGCGTAAAGTACGGGAGGGAAGACGAGGCTAGCAGAGTTGTGTGTTCTGTTCCCTCCGTTTTTTTTCTCATTTTATATATTTTGTGTTCAATCCGGATGGGCTGAGTAGAGGTTATGCACACGATGCATGGTTGGAGGAGGAGTAGGGGTGGTGGTTGGGGTGAGAAGGAGTTGTGTGCAGCAGTCACAACAGTGCAGATACGCTAATGTTTGTAAAGCCGAGCTGTTACTTTCTTTTACCTTTTTTCTTTAACCGTGTTTGTGAACTAGGTCGGAGGTTTTTTGTAAGCATTAAGGTCTTCCTCTGGCTTTCAGTTTATAAAAGGACTTTGTCCCCGGGGGTCCGTTCAGAGAAGCTGTGCCCAGGGGTCTGTGGCAGCCTCTGTCTGCTCAGATCACTTCCACGTGAAGGACTCAATAATCATGTGTTTCCAGTAACATGAGCTCACACAGCAAGAAGAACACTTCATTTACCATGCAATAGTGTGTGTGTGTGTGTGTGTGTGTGTGTGTGTGTGTGTGTGTGTGTGTGTGTGTGTGTGTGTGTGTGTGTGTGTGTGTGTGTGTGTGTGTGTGTGTGTGTGTGTGTGTGTGTGTGTGTGTGTGTGTGTGTGTGTGTGTGTGTGTGTGCGCGCGCGCGCCTGCTTAATCTCTGAGCTGTGTATGTGTGTCTGTGTACTTCAACTCTGAGCAAGCTGTTTGTGTGAGTAACAGGCTGTTAGAAACTAGCCACGCTACGCCCTTGACCTTTACTCCCCATTGCCCCCCCACCCACCCAGAGTGCTGCTCTCCACTTGGGGGACTGTTCTGTGGCAGAAAACTGTCCACTCCAGCCCCCCCCCCCCCCCCCCCCCCCCAATCTCTATCTCTCAGATCTTATTCACAGCATGTCCATCTGCAAACCTAAACTCCTACCAGCGAGGAATACCCAGCCACCCCCCTTTCATATGCACACACATGCAGACCAGCCTAATTTGGTCTCAGGCGTCCACTCTATTTCAGTGCTGAGTAGATTCCTCCTCTCTTATCATTAACTATTAATATAGAAAGCTGGTCACGTCGCAACTGAGAAGGGGGAGGAGAGTACAGTAGGTAAGATAGAGCCGTCTGGTCGTGTCTCACCTGCCAAACGCACATTCTCAAACATAAACACACACACACACACTCAGCAGGCTTCCCAAGCCTGGCCCCAAACCCTGTGCACGATTCATCACAGTCAGATGGATGGGAGCAGCCTGGTTACATTTAAAGAAGCTGCTTACAGACACTGCAGAGACCGCCCTCCAACGTACTGCTGCTTTACTTTATCCTGTTCAATATGCGTTTTTTATTTGATTGCTCCAAATTGGCAGTACATCCGAGCCTCTAGCATGAGTAACAAGAGACCACCGCCAACACCCAGCTCTCCCAGACAAGACTAACATTGTCTTTGGACGGAGGTCATCTGGATGTGTGTGTGTGTGTGTTGTGTCCGTGTAGGTTTGGTTCAGAGGAGGCCACTCCCGTGTTTCTTAGCCCAGAAGAGGGCAGGGAGAGATGTTGCTGGGTTTTCGCTGCCTGTTGGTCACTTTATGCCAGACTGCGTTCTGCCCCTCCTGTTACTGTCGACTGGGCAGCAGCCATCTTAGGTTACCGGAGTCTCTGAACCCTCGCCTTTTGCATCACCAGAGATCCGGTAACGCTGTGAATGATTCAGGAGGCCTCGTACGCACCGGCTGGATTAGCTGAGCGTTGTTAGTTATTTTTTGTTCTTTTTCGTCCTCGTCCATATGCAGCGTTATAACCATGGGGCCCAATTTCTCGTCCAGATTTTCAGGGCTCAAAGAGCTGTTCCTCACTCCATCCGATACAGAAGCACACACACAGATATACAGACAGCAATAGTCTAAACAAGTGGTGGTTTCCAACGTTTCTATAGAATTATGACATGTGAACCATTATATAGATCCAGTTTGACTAGACGAGACCAGTGTGGACGAGGAGAGGGTGTGGTAGAGCAGCATGTGAATGGGCTTCACTTTGATCTGTAAGCATGGGCGAGAAGGTGGTTGCTCCCCAGCATGCGTTCGTGATGTCTTTCTGGTGTTTGGATATGATGGGTCTGATGTGGGGTTGTCGGGGAATTTATCTGGCTTTGTACTCCATCTAAAACAAGTGTAATTTGTATTGTACCATGACTTGTATGATGTCTTCTTCGCTCTTTTACTATTTTGATGTACCTATTTCCAAATTTAAGGTGTGGGCTATTGATTTTTAAGTATATATCTTGTATGCAATAATTGCTATGATTGTTGAAACCCTGGGTTATTACCAAGGGTTACCCATGGGAGGAGTCCCAACGGATGATGCTCTAGACTCCTCATGACAAAAAGAAGTCAAGGTTGTTCCCCATCACACGGAGATGTAAACCACCCAATACCCACTCCCACAGCCTGTAAGCCACACTTGAACATTCATCCATCGTTCCTCATATCCAATGCTCCAAGAACGCTCCCCCACCCTCCCTTTCGTGTTGTGCTCGGATGAATGGAATTTATTGGGCTCGCATGTTTGTGTTTTTCTTTGTAGCCCCATAACATTGTGCATCCTCCCCGGTCTCTGAGCTCTGGTTTGTGGGCGCCATCGCCGAGGGAGCCTTGGACCCCCAGCTGTGGAAACCAACAAAAACCTCATGGATAAAACAAACGCAAGCCTTTTCAGCCCAGTTTAACCCACGAGAAAACAAACACTCGTCCAACATGCTGTTTTTTTTTCCCTCCCTCCCCCCAAAATCTCACCTTTTTGGCTTCAAAAGACTGTTTACAATCTCTACCTTGATATGCACATGTGGATATTTTGACGATCACTTGATGTCTTTTATTTTTCTTGTTCGTATTTTCTTTTTTTTTCTTATGCTTTGTAAATCTATTTAAAACGTAAAATAAAGAACTTTATTAGATGTCGAAGGGGTCTTATTAAGGCCGCGGTGTACATGAGAGATGAGAACTGCAGGTATGATTGGAGTTGCGCTTATTTTGCCCTTTGGCTGTATTCTCTTTTGTAGTCAACAAATGGGAATTAACTCGTGAAGGAATCAATGTTTAAATGTGTGACTCGGGGCGGGCTCTGAGAGGCAAGACTTGCTTTCCTTCTCTCTCACTCTCGCCTATAGTGGTGTATTTAGGGGAGCTTGTAATGGTCAGTAGTCACCCTCATGATCGTGGAGACTTCAAAGCGTTGCCTGATGCTATCCGGCACTTATTCAGTATATTTGTGTGATTTAGTTTTTTTGTTCTTGGCAGAAGTTCTGGGAAAGGTCTGAGAACAGGCTGAAGACCTCATGCGATCTGAAGAGTGTTCAGTGTGTGGGCATGTGCGTGGACGCATGTACCCATGCCAGATGATCACGTGGATGTAAGGGTCAGGAAGGTCGCTTTAGTTTTCTCTTATTAGTTCACCAAAATGAAAACAACGTAATACGGGTTTCTGTTCTGCTATTTGGATTAGCGGTGGACATGCACTAGTGTAATCGCATGGCATTACTCAATGCAAAGCATACCTCCGTACAACTAGGATTTGGATTAATTTAACCATTGCACCGTTTCCTTTTGTATGTGTTGTCTAATTTGTAGCATATATCAATTTCGATCATTTGCACAGCATCTTGATGGAATAAAGACGAGGTATTTCACCAAGTTTAGTTGCCTGCATCTCAATAATTTATGTAAAAGACACCTTGATCTTCCTGATGCGTTTGTATACAGGATTATGTTGTGCTTGTGAGGTTCAGTAGAAGTCTGCCTCGTTGAATGATTTGAAAAAAATACATTTTATACAAAAATGGGACTTTGTATAAGCCTCGGAGTTCCTTTTAATTTTCTTATTTTCTTATGAAAATGAAGGGAATGTTTTATAATTTCCAATGTGTTTGTAAATTATACATCAGCTAACTGCTGATGTTGGTTCTATATTTTGATCATGTTTGACAAAATAAGTCAGTAAGTCAAATTATGCAAAGATCTGCATTTTACTTTGTTTATTTCTACCTCTAGAGGGCAGCAAGATCTTACTTATCTTCGCAGTATCTATTTTCTCAGTATCATTAGGTGGAGACTAAAAATAAAATGCAATTAAACATCTGGATGGAATACTACAGCATGTTGCCAATTATAGTTTTTTTAATGCCGTGAATGAAATCACAATTGGCAGCATGTTAAATGTGCTTAGTTTTTCGCAGTTTGGATTGAACAATGTCAGTTGACTTCAATGCTGAACTGCATGTAAAAACAAAATGTCAGGAAACCTCTTGTATTTTACAGTAAAATACTTTATTGGTGTCTTACATTCTACCATGTTTTTAAAATGCAACTGCTCCTCCAAATAATAATTCTATGGACCTTACTTGTTCACCATTTCCATTCCATGGAGCTCACACTGCAAATAAACACAATACATTATACTGTGAGTCCTCCCCAACATATAATGTATACTGTTCATATTCCTCTTACACTTTCCCAATGGTGAAGACGATTTTGGAAATAAAAAGCACTACCTTCTGAAATGCTATGAAAGACATAAATTTTGACGCAAAGGTGGAAGCACATATATACTACACCCTTCATGCAATTTTGTAGGGTAGGTTGTGTGTGTGTGTGTGTGTGGGGGGGGGGGGGGGGGGGGGGGGGCTGCATTCAGAGATTCTGTCAGTCATCATAATCACAGTAATTCACTGCATGCTCTCTGCTGCTCCCACTCCAATCTCCTCTTCCCAGGCTGAACTGCCTCCACTGTCCAATAAGCTCCCACACCACCTCCACCCTCATCCTGGCACAGCTGCTCTTCTCTCCAAACGACAAACTGTGTTTTGCCGTAGATTCCATTAAACCCAACCCACTCTGTTGACCTCCACGCTGCACAATACCCAGTCAATCGAGGCACGCGGTGGCTCACTCAAACACTTTTGACATTTGTTCAGCCGTGATTTTAAACTCCAGCGTGTTTTTTTTTACTCACTATTTTGTATTTTGTATTTACCAGGAGAGATTGCTAGGGATTTTACGCTCTGTGCTCAAACTGGGTGGTGTTCATCAGTCTGCCTTGGTGGTGCTAGAAGGGCTCGTACGACCCCATCTGACCTCCGTAGTGCGGTGTGGTTAGGGGTTCCTCGCTGGGTGAGACCCCCCTCGCTGGGTGCACCATAGGAGAGACAAGAGTGACTGTTGGTCCAGCAAGGAACTGTCACAGATTGGAGATGTGAGATGGAAGAAGATGGGGATTGGGTGGTGGTTTGGTGGAGGGGAGATCCGTATGTCAGAATATGAGATGTCTCTATGGCAACGGAAGTTGTTGGGGAGGAGGGGAGAGTGGGCTGGCAGGAAGAAAAGATGGAAACCAACAATAAGAGGAAATTGGGCAAAAATGGACTATGTGATGTTTCTCTGATTATTGCGGCATGACTGCAACATTTGACTACTCAATCACAATAACTCACACATACACATACATCACCATAACACCACACACACACACACACACACACACACACACACACACACACACACACACACACACACACACACACATGCACACACACATACACACACTTAACAAAACGACTCCCAGATCCCCTGCAGAGGTTTTGTCATGTCCTATCTCCCTTCTCTTGGGAAGACAGCAGGTAGTTGGACAGTATAGTGCTTGTACATCGTGATATTATATCACAACAACTGCTAGTAAAAGAGCAAAGGAATGCTATTTGTAGTAATGGTCCTCGGGTCATTGTTTAGTAATTCATCATGAAATAATTGGTCATTATGGGTTGACATTGTTGTGTTTGAAACTGCGACAGTGTTTCTCATGCGAGACGTGGCAATACAAAGTTTTGATAAGCCTGTTACGGTATAGTTCCGTTTATTTAAGGTTTTACAATACTACAGCCATGAAGCATTCTTAAGTGTACAAGCCCTATCTTGAAGTATTTACACTTATAACCACCCAACACTTAAAACCTGTTCCTGTGCAACGGGACGGTATCCAGGGCGTTAGGAGCTATAAAAAATATGTCTACTTGATTCATAGGTTGCATGACCCAAAGAGAGAGAGAGAGAGAGAGAGAGAGAGAGAGAGAGAGAGAGAGAGAGAGAGAGAGAGAGAGAGAGAGAGAGAGAGAGAGAGAGAGAGAGAGAGAGAGAGAGAGAGAGAGAGAGAGAGAGAGAGAGAGAGAGAGAGAGAGAGAGAGAGAGAGAGAGAGAGAGAGAGAGAGTGTGTGTGTGTGCCTGCGCAGAAAGTCAGACACTCAAGTATTTCCTCTTGTCTATCCTCTTTCTTTTCTGGCTGTCTCTGATGTAAGATCCTTCAACAAGCACTGTACACACAACTATCAAGTCTTGTAAAAGAAGGTTGTGAAAAGGTTTGCCCTCAAACCTTTTCCAGAGCTCCCTTAACTGGAGGGACTGATCAGGGTGCCTCACCACTTTGGAAGTGTCTGGAAAAAGAGTTTTTCCTTTGTATTCTTAGATGTATTTTTATATATCCACAACGTGTTCTACGTGATGCCTTTTAGATGATGTCATGCTAGGTTCTACCTGTTATGTTAAACACAATACCATTTGTTGTAGGTGCAGTATGGCATAGCATCTTGATTATCAGGTGACACAACATGTTATACACGATGTCTCATGTATGATATCATGTATAACATATATATCCCATACCTGACACGTATTCATGATGTGTGGTATGTACAGCGTAGCATGTTACATATACGGTTCTATATGACTAACATTTGGACAGATTAGGGGATTGGTGGTTGCTGAAAGACAGCAGTGGGTAAAGGTTAAAACACTCAGACGACGTCTGCACACACAATGGTTCTTTTCACAGACCTTTCCATCAGAAGATGATCCTTGGTGGTTTAACCTCTAAAAGACCAGCGCTGGAATTGTATCCTTCACTAAACTTAGGAATACGCAACCTATTTACCAACGCCACACTTTAGGCCGTCCTTCTCTACATTGTTCACACGAGTCAGAGAGACACAAACATGTCCGGGTTGATATTTATCAAGAGTTTAAGAATGTCATGAGACAGGTTTATCCTCGCCTATGTGCGTGTGTCTGCACGCATGTGTGTGTGTGTGTGTGTGTGTGTGTGTGTGTGTGTGTGTGTGTGTGTGTGTGGTGGCGTAAAAGAGCAACAAGGTGTGTAAATAGCTGTGCGTACATTTGTGTTTGTGTGTGTGCGTGTGTGCATGAGTGAAGACAAGTGAACAGGATGTTTGTGCAGGATAGACACACACACACTAGGAATTGTATTGGCTGGCAGAGAGAAGGCACACATATTTTGGTGTTGGTAGGTGCATTGGAGAATCTACAAAGCAATTTATTAAACAGTTATTTCCAATAAAGGTCAAAATTTGCCATTCTCTGAATAACCTCATCTTCTAAGCATTTCAATCTCTACACATTTCTTATGGCAAAATAAGGCAAAACTTATGGAACACCTCTATTATATTAATTATTATAGCCATAGCTCAATTATACACAAGCCAACTCATTAGCCCCAAGTGCTGCTAAAAGTAGCTATTTGTGCAATGCTATTATTAGGCTACTTTGTCTTTGTTGACGTCTGTCTGTACTCTATTGCGCTGTATTGTGACACCGATTTTTGGCAATTACAGTGAGCCCACTACCGGACCTCATTCAGCACTTTCCCTAGTGCCACTCTTACATGGAACCGAGATAGACCGGCGTTTGACAGGTCGTCCTCCTAATCAATGAAGTCAATGGGAACTTTCCCATTTTTAGACAGGCTAGTCTATTTGTTGCCATAGTTGTTCCCAGGGAAACAGAATGCTTGGTTAAAATGGAAAGTTAGACAAAGGCTGCTGTAAATGTTATTAAGGTGCACAGCCAAGTCGCGTGGTCTGCTAAGCGGTAGCTCGCTGGCTGCATGTTCTGTTCTTGGTCAAACACGCTTTTTCTTTTTGGACGTCGAAAGGTTTTCTGAGCAACGCATGGATGTCGTTGCTCCACAAGACGAGGCTTTTTTTGTTTCTGCAATATTTGATTGCTCTTATTTTTATACACTGGTTGCATAAAAGAGAAAAAACATGGGCCTACAATATATCCCAGATTCATTGTGTCTGAATACTAATTATTGTTCTTCTCTAAGTAATGAAGGCGATGGCCTATTGCATTCAGGGCAATATAGAATAAATACATAAATAAAATACCTACCGCTCATAATTTAACATATTTTAAACCTAATGTTAGAATTGTCCACCCCTGAAATTCAACTATGCAGGTACTTGAAGGAAACCATCTCAGGAGGTTGTCTTATTGGTCAGTTGCTTCTCGCTCCACGGGGACAGTCTATAAAAACCAACGCTGGGCTCAGTCTCCTGCAAGAGGCAATCTCAGAGCGTGCTGCAGAACACGCACATTTGGTTATCGCAGGCAGAGGAGTGACACCTGTTACAGAGGGAGACGGCGAGAGCAGAAAGTCAGCCTTTATACGTCACTGTAAGTAACCCAAACCGCATTCAACAGGCGACCGTTGCTGCACTAATGTTTTTCTTTTCTTCTGAAAGTTAATGCAAGGCGGTTTCTTGTAGTTTTACAACCAAATGGAATTGATGGCTTTACGCACACGGGTATTAGATCGTCGTGGCACCTGTGGCGGTTTTGATAATAAACACGTTTTCTTTTTAAACAAATGTATTTATCCTTACTCTTTTTCTTGAAACGATTTTGCTTTTTAAATGTTTCATAAAAAGAAAAGTTTGAAGCAAAGGCAAAGGTTTTAGGATAAAAAGAAGCAAACAAATCAGTTTCATAATAATGATTGGTCGCTAAAATAAGACGCTATCTTTTATTTTAGGAAAATAATGTCCAATAAGGTCTCTTGGACATTATTTTCTTTATTATCCGAAAAATAGGAGAAAAGCAAATGATTGTCACAAATAATCACGGTTTTACGTTTGGGTTAGTGAACCAATCCATTGATCAGAGATACAACGCAGAGATCCGTTCGGCATTATTTCTGTAGTTCGATCTTTTGAATCCCCAGTATTTTTTTCCCCCAATGCATTCCTTCAAGGAGATTTTACTTATTATCTAATTGAAAAAGATGCAATCTCTAAACTTAGAAAAATATGATAATATATATAGATCTATTATCTATTATTATCACTGCCCTCATTTCTGTAATAAGCTGTAGATATTAGTGAGAACACATTTTTAACATAGTGCTCATCAGCACTACACTGAAGGCCAACTGACTGCAATGACTTACATCTCATTGTCTGTTATCATTACAGACAGACGCCACTTCCCCCTCTGTCCCCCCTCCCCCCTGCCCAGCCTCCCTCCCCCCCGCCCACGCCTCCCTCTTCACCTCCGCGAGGTGAGACCAGGTGAGACCAGGTGAGACCAGGTGAGACCAGGTGAGACCAGGTGAGACCAGGTGGGACCAAGTGGGACCATGTGGATGCTGGACAAGATCCGCGGCTCGGTGGAGACCGGCGTGCTGCGGCAGGGGGAGAACGGAGACAAGAAGGGCGGCGCCCCGGGGTACAGCAACGTCCTCACCCCTGACAAGATCCCAGACTTCTTCATCCCCCCCAAGCTGGTCAACACCCCCCCCGAGCCCGAGGTCCCGGAAGCCAAGCTCAAGGAGAGCCTGCGGCCGTCTGCCTCGGAGCACGCCATCGGCGGCGGCGGCGGTAAGAAGATCAGCAGCCCGCGGAGCCCACGGCTGGTGGCCAGGCTGGCCGGAGACACCAAGAGCCTGCTGCGCGCCGCCAACCGCCACATCATCCAGATAGAGAGCGCCGACGACGTGGTCGCCGGCGACACCAACGCGGACCCCCAGTCGCAGACCGCCATGTCCCTGCCGTACGTGCCCAAGACGCAGACGTCCTACGGCTTCGCCACGCTCAAAGAAAGCCCCCACACCCGTCGCAAGGAGTCCCTGTTCCACTGCGACCTGGTCAGCCCCGCCACCTCCCCCAACACCCAGAGGAAGGGCGGGGGGAAGGGTGGCGAGGCGGGGGCCTCCTCCACCTCCGCCACCGCCAACCACCTGAACCCGGCCGACTTCAACGCCTCCCACATGAACCCCTACCGCTACTTCAGCGGCGGCGAGAGCGACACCTGCTCCTCGGCCGAGTCCTCGCCCTTCAACTCCCCCCTGCTGTCCCGCTCCGCCTCGCTGCTGAAGATCTTCACCCACGAGACGCAGGCCAAGGTGGTGAAGGCCAAGCGGACCTTCGCCCGCCACAGCTCCCTCTCCACGGACGAGGGCAGCTCGGCCGAGCCCAGCCCCAACGCCCAGCGCCGGCTCCACGGGTCCGACCAGGGCCCGCGGGAGCACACCATCAACCTGCACAAGGGCGGGACGGTGCGCGTCAGCGCCAACTACGACGCCGGCACCTCCCGCTTGCGCGTCCGCGTGCTGGCGGCCGAGAACCTGTACGACAAGATGGTGGACATCAAGAGCATCCACTGCTGCGTGTCGGTGTACCTGAACCCGGGCAAGCTGCAGAAGCAGCGCAGCAACATCATCAAGAACAGCCGCAACCCCGCCTTCAACGAGGACTTCTTCTTTGACACGGTGACGCCCGCGCAGGTGAAGAGCCTGGCGCTGAAGATCAAGGTGGTGAACAAAGGCACCAGCCTGAAGAGAGACACCCTGCTGGGGGAGAGGGAGGTGTCACTCACCAAGCTGGTCTCAGGGACCTAAGCATGGAGGACGATAAAGGTTTTTGTTCAAAGAAAAATGACCCAAACAAAAACAAGAGAAACAGAACGATGCTGGATGCTGACTTTCACCCTTGTTACATCTGCAGCGGCTCCCCTCCTTTGCCCTCCACATTTGGAAGTGACTATGAAATGACCGCTTTGTTAACACTTCTGATGCACTAATAATGAGTCGTATATGGATAGGAGCTTTGTCCACTATTTATAGATGAAAGTAAAACCTCCCATCTCCCTTGACAGGATTAAAGCTCCCTGGTCACCCATGCACTCTCATTAAACAGTCTGAGGTTAACATTTCCCCACATCGGGTTCCGTCTAGGCGCGGGGCCCAGCCACTCAAATAAGCATTCAGGGAGAGAAATATCATAAGGGAAAAGGTCATCTCTGTGGAAGAAGCCCCCTCAATCGTGACGCTGCCGACAGATAGCCGAGAGCAACTCGCTCCTGCCTGTCTCTGCCTGTACTGTGCACGTGTGTGACCCATGTGGCATGGTTGTATTAACGTAGCATGGTGTGTGTGTGTGTGTGTGTGTGTGTGTGTGTGTGTGTGTGTGTGTTTATACATATATATATATATATATTTATTTATATATACACAGTGCACTGTGTATCCGGCACAAATGTGCTTTTTTGTGTGGAGACCGTGCCGTCTTTGAAGTGGCACTACATCGTGATGTGAAAATGATCCTTTGATCCCAGCTGTTGAGGCCGCGGCAGAGGAAAGAGGGAAACGAAGCAATCGCAGGCCGCGGTGTCTGCGGCATGAAGAATAGAACCCTGTCGCCTTCATTTGCATGACATGAATATGTTAACTACGGATTTTTGTGTGCTTGCCTTTCGCAAAAGTATCATGAAGCCCAAAAGCCTTAGCTTATATGTGTGTGTGTGTTTGTGTGTGTGTGTGTGCATGTTTGTGTGTGTGTGTGTGTGTGCGGGTTTGTGTGTGTGTGTGTGTTTTAGTTTGTGATTGTGTGTGTGAGTGAGAGAGAGCTAAATAGAGAGAGGTAAAGACAGAGAGTATTGCATTCTGGCTAGTGCGTCAGTCTCCCAAGTTGTGGGGCATGATTTTATATGTGTATCCTGTGACATTTGTACTCTCTTTTTGTATGTTTTCAATTGAATACAACTGTTTGTAAAAAGCGATGGATGTATGATGAATTCATAAACCATGAGTCAGGCACAATGCAGCCGGACTGGAGCGAGAGGAGTCCTCGAAATCACTGCATGACGGGTTATTTGAGCACCCTCTTGGCTTTACGAACAGCCCAGGAGACTGCGATGATGAGGGCGAAACACAGACCAACGACCACAAGTGTTTGGACATAAACAATAGTCCTCCCCCCTCCCAGCGTTGTCCGCCGTCCCTCTTAAGAAACAAGAGCAAATTGCGTGTGATTGCAGACTTAAGTACCGTGGCAGTGAAGCATGGCAAGGAAGAAAAGAAGGAAAATATTAAGAAAAGAACAACTGAACCTTCTCTTTAGTTGTGCCATCCAGAGGAATATATCAAAGTGAGGCTCATTATAGATTTTTTTGTTTATGAAGACGAGAAGCAGAGCTCATTACAGAACAGGACCAGGAGAATTGTTTTGCTGGGTTGGCGCACAATGCCACTCATACTTAAGCTTAGTTCTGGGACCATGCCTACATGTAGTGTTTGTAAGGCACTTGTAGCGATGCCGTTAATGTGTTCCGTACGCTTTATATGCCATTGTCATGACAGTGGCCATTGGGGTTTTTCTGCTATGGTGTAGAAGTCACAGATCTGTACTGTACATTGTTGGATAATTAATTTTTGCAAGCAAACAACCTGATCCTGCTTGCAGTGTTTTGTTTGTTTAGCTCCTGAAAAGTAACCAATAGAGTATTCTCTGTAGCCACTCCTATGCCTATTCGTAGGTAGCATGTAGCATGACTAAAACAGTACTACACTTCAGCATAACGTTTCCTCTTTGGTTTTTGGCCGCTTGTCCTCAGGAGGATTTGTTTTGTAAAATGTAATTCTTTTTGAGATGGGGGGGGGGGGGGGGGGGGGGGGGGGGGGTATTTCTGTAACTAATTGCTTTGCCTGTGGTCCTTCTCATTGGAAAGATTTGTTAGGTATGGGAAGGATAACAGGATTGACTCTAGACAGTCCAATTATCTGACCACTTCTGAATGGTGGCCAAGTGGAGTGTTTCTTCTTTTTTTGAATCTGCAGAAACAGCTGCCACTTTTCACTTAGTTATTTCTCACGTAGTCTCACCTCGTGAACCAACATAAGCCTTGGGTAGCAAGTTAAATGATATATGGCAGGAGATACGTGAGCTCCGCTGGCTGATGTTCTGTTGATTTAATGCGCTAAACAGAATTCCCCCATCGGTCAACAGACCCTCCCCCCTCAACACAAATCACTTCTGAGTTTAGTCCTAAAACCAAGGGCACGTGAACACTAACCAGTCCTGTCAAACAGCATTTTAGTTGTCAGGTAATCATTTAACTTAATTCCACAAATGACAGTTATTGTGTGCAATGAAACTGAAGCAATTAGCAATTAGCTCGATGTAATATATAATCGTTTGCAACTGCAATCTGCTTGTTGTGTCCCCATCTAACTGCATTGTGTAAACTTTACTTTTGATAAGCTTGGTGAAGTGACAACAGAATGTTGATGGTTTAAAGTTTGCTCTGGTGGACTTAATGACAGTCCTTGCATATTTAAATGCTACACTTTATTTTGATCCACACTGAATTAGCAGAATTAACTTTCACATTATCTCCCCTGCTGGTGTAGGCCTGGACTTAATAACTGGTGTAGCACTTAATAACTGTTAAATTATAATTTAGTTGCACAGGAGTGACTGGCTCTTGTTTTGAAATAAGAAGTTTAATATCTTGTGTATGTGGGGGATTTAAGAAATTAGGTTTTGTATATTTCGCTGCACACTTATTTTATTGAGCTAAAGTCTTCCTGTCTTGGCGGTTGAACAACTTGAATGAAATGTGCCAATCCTTTACTTGACATCCCAATCTATTAATTTCTGTCTGACACAGATGATGACCCTGTTTGGTTGTGCTCTGTTGTGTGAAGTGTTCTCCTTTTAAGATAACTGGCTACTACGAGTATTGCAAAACCCTTGACTAGTCTCATAATTGCTGTATGTATGTATGTTTTAATTAAATGAAACTATATAAAAAAATCTATATTCTTCTGTGTTAGTTTTCATCACATCAGAACATCAGAAGCAACAGCGACAATTTTTAACCTGAAATACAATTATATCCTTAGCCCCCACACACCACATTTGTACCCCCCCCCCCCCCCCCCCCCCCCCCCCCCCCCCCCCGACCCTACACCCCCAATCCCACTCCACAAGTGTTCTCTCTTACTCGAATTACCCAATCCATTACTTAGCTGAGACACACTTGGTCCGTGGTCTCCTACACTGCCCTCCCTGGTTAACTGCGTTCTGTACCCCAACCATCAGCACAATTCAAAGGATTTCTGTCTCCTTTGAATCGGTGGTGAATTAAGTTTACGACGTGGCGGCGGACGCAAGCAGACGCAATCAGCACCTCACCGATAGGCCTGCTACATCATGCAGCCTAGTTTGAATTGACAGGTTCCAGGTATGGCCCGAGCCTGCTGTGAAACTCTGCCCAATAGCGGTGTGGAAGATACAGTTTTGGCACCTAGTCGGTAGAGAGAGAGAGAGAGAGAGTGAGAGAGAGAGAGAGAGAGAGAGAGAGAGAGAGTAGGTTGCTACCAGTCTGATACCAGACAGGTGAAAGGAAAAAAAGCTTATTTTAAAAAGAAAATCGATTATAAGTTGTTAAAATGTAGGTTTTACAGATTGTATATATATATCCAGTTAATACTATATTGTCATACCCCATGAGTAGCATGTTACAGTAAAGACTGGGCGCCTTTTACACCAATTGGCTGTTTCTAGAACCTCAGGGGACATGTCGCGATAAGTGGGGGACGTGTGTGATGATTATATGCATGCTTTTGCCACCTGCTCTCCCCCCTCCCCCACTAATACCAATAGCAATAACACAAAATACCTGGAACATTAACATACAAAAAGAGAAAGCTCTCTTTGGCTTTGAAGTTTCATTACTCTTGCTGTCCTCTAGCTAGTTTATCACATGCACACGCACGCACGCACGCACACACACACACACACACACACACACACATACAAGCTACTAAGTTTCCCATACCAGCTGCCAATTGGATTCTGCCTTGGTTGGTGCTTACACATCTGCTCAGTATGGCAGTGAAAAATACCTTCCACACACACACACACACACACACACACACACACACACACACACACACACACACACACACACACACACGCACGTACGCACACACACACACACACACACATGCACACACATGCACACACACACACACACACACACACACACACCACACACACACACACATATGCACACAGACATGCACTCACACACCCACACACGCACACACAATTCATGCACACCTGTGGAAATATAAATATATATATTTGTATCCCTCCCCTAGCTTACCCAGGATGTTTTTTTGCACCACTTTTTATATTGAGTTCAAATGCTGTCCTCTGTTGACTAAGCCCCAGCTCCGAAGCACCAGAGCTGGGGACACACTGTGGAGCTGGGGGCTCCTGCCTGTCTATGCTGCAATGAAAACCTGTATTCTGGAGGGCAAATTCGATTGGGGTAATTTTCCTCGCTAGCATCCCCTGGCTTTAGGGAGGAAAGGTGGAGGGCTATTATTGGCTTTCGAATTACTATGGCAACCGTTGCACAGAATGGTATCGAGTGAAGGAATGAGATGAGAGAGAGAGCGAGAAGAAGAGAGAGAGTTCAAGGGAGTCTGAGGGCGAGGGAAAGTGGCCAGGAAAGGTAACCGTGGAGAAAGAAAGAGGGAGGGACGTGGGGAGAGAGAGATGAAGAGGAGGCAGTTATGTGTGTGTGTGTGTGTGTGTATGTGAGACATTGGTGCCTAGTGATTGAAAGTGGGTGGGGGGTTGAGGATTGATATTCAAATTGCCAGCCAATATAATTGCAGCATGCTGGCTTCTTCATTTGGGTGTCAACCCGGTGCCAAACAAATCCTGCTGGGCTCTCTTTCTTTCTTCACAACGGGTCAATATCGGTGACCCGTCTGTCTTTAAAAACCTCGTAACACTGCCAGACCTTTCAAAAACTCAAAGGGAAGCCAAACGCTAATAGAAACTCAAACGGCTCCACACATTATCATGAACCACTAAGACGGGAACGTGCCTTCCTCAGTGTCTACGGGCTCTCATTCTGCCTTCAAAACAACGCAATAACATTAAAAGCTTGTGCGTCTGGGTTTGAACATCACAGATCCTTTATCGCTCCCCCCCCCCCCCCCCCCCCCCCCAGGCCAAGGGCCAACCGAAGCAACGGCTGTGTCTGTTTTCCCCGTTGTTTTTATATTTTTAGTCTGCTGTCCCCCTCAGTCGCTCTATCGCCATGGCCATCGCCTTGGTAATTAAGGCCCTCATCACCCCATATGGCGTCGGGAAGAGATACCCTCGAGGGGAGGGGAGTGAGGTGGAGGAGGGGGTGATGATGATGATGGTGATGGTGATGTTAACGATGACGACAAGGACAATTTGGATGGCGATGATGATAAGAATGACGACAATGATGATGATGATGATGACGACTACGTCACTGAAGAAGAAGATGATGATGATGATGATGATGATGACAATGGGGGTTGATGATGATGATCCTTTGTTTTGCTTTGTTTTGGTTCAGAGGCCAGTGGGCTTTCACCCTTTCAGCATCTCCTCACACCGCTCCCTGACCACTATGGGATGCAGGGGTAAGCTACAGGGTACACTAGGGGGTACGCTATGGAGAATGCTACGGGGTATGCCGGGGTACGCTATGGCGGCGAGAAGACTGGTCTACTTGTCGACGAGGGGGGGAGATCACAGGTTGCAGCGTGAGACCTGGAGTCAATTGAGCATGGTGTGAGAGCATGGGGGGTGGGGGAGATTTGCAGGTAAAGCTAGTATCTCCATGTTTCCATGGCAACACCAGGTTGAAGGTGGGGGTACACATTTACTGATGTTAATGGGAAAAGAATGGGTAGGCCAGTGGGGGCTCTTAGTCGTCGAGAGACAAAACATCAGATGCTCACTGAGGCAGGCACACACTCCATCCCCCCGAGTGCCAGAATAAATGCTGGCTCTTCCCGTGCACGTGAATGCATTGTTCAATCAAGGTACAAATCTGCTACCCAACACATCAAATTACCCAATCAGCTTTACTGGCAACCACACTCTGAGATGGATGCATGAATGAATGGATGGATGGCGGTATAGATGGATGGAGATTGATGGATGGAGATAGGAGATGGTTGGATGGATGGAGGTATAGATGGATGGATATTGAAAATGGATGAAAGGATTGGTAGATATATATATATATATATATATATATATATATATATATATATATATATATATATGAATAGATAGATGGACATATGAAGGGATTGATAAATGGATAGGGAGGTAGGGAGATAGCTTGGTAGAGAACGACCACAGTAATCAAAGTAAGAGAGAGATACACTTTTATAGAGATCTTTATGAACATGACCCTACAGTTTATTTGCTGAGCAGAATGCTCATTTGGATGTGACTTTACGAGAGACCCTCAGCTTCCTGTTGAGGGGGAATCATAAGCAGGTTGCACACGCCTCACCAGCTATTGTTTGTTGTCCTCATTAATCAGTTGGGGTTGAGGGGCAGAGGGGATGGTTAGGGTGTGTCTGTGTGTGTATGTGTTTGTATGTGAGTGTGTGTGTGTGTGTGTGAGTATGTGTGTGTGTACGTATTTGTACCTCTGTGTGTGTGTGTGTGTGTGTGTGTGTGTGTGTGTGTGTGTGGAGCGCAGCGGAGGGTTGCTTTACCCATTACGGATTCGACAAAATACCTTGGGGTTGCCATGGTGACTGGCAGGCAGCAGACACCTGTGAATTAACAACAGTACACTGAGGCAAGGGGAACTTAATTAGAGATGCATGTGTGTGTGTGTGTGGGGGGGGGGGGGGGGGCACGTTACCTCATCCCTTCATCAAGGAACTCCTTCCATACAATCAAACAGAATTAGCTTTTTAAATGAACGAGAGGAGGCGAGAGCAAGAGAGAGAGAGAGAGAGAGAGAGAGAGAGAGAGAGAGAGAGAGAGAGAGAGAGAGAGAGAGAGAGAGAGAGAGAGAGAGAGAGAGAGAGAGAGAGAGAGACTCTCTGGGAATATCTGTTTGATCTGTGTTGGTTTAATGGAGTCTTATCCTGGGGCCATATCCTTGTGTGATATAACGCAGCACAACATTGAAAAGTCCATACATCCGTCCATCAATAATCAGCTAGTCGGGCTTGCTTGCAGTGTTTTAAAATGAAAGGGCAATAATGTTTGCAATTTTGATACCCAAATGCATTATGGGAGTGTTAGACAAGCACTAAGACAAGGCTAACAAATTGTGTTATCATTACTCATGGTACCATTTTTATCAAGGTTTACATCACAAACTGCTACACGCAAATGTAATATTATACCGTTGTGTAATACAATTGACTATTTTACATTTCTATCACAGCTGAGGAGTATATATATAAGTATTTAAGGTGTCTACAGCAGACCTTTCAACCAAAGTGTTGAGAAACTATTTAAATAAAATGGTGTATCCCAGACATATTAGTAACAGCAATTAGTTAAAAAGAAATACCAAACCCAGTGGCCCTTTTTGACATATTAAACATATTGAATGGGTTCATCAGTTCTGTACCCAGCAGTGTCAACCAAACGCACATTTGAACTGAAAATTGGTTTTTTTTTTTTGTCAAGTGTTATTGAAGGATGTGTTTTGTGCCTGTTCCTGAAATTATTCAGCCTGTTGAAAGAAGATAATAAGGGTTGTTAAAGCCACAACTATCTCTACTCAAAATCCATTATTATTTCTTCTTTATTATATTACATCTTCAGGTGGAACAGAGATGACACTGATGCTTTATTGTGGGAAATGTGTGCCAACTGGAGAGTTAATTTTGCGATATTGAGATATTTCTCAGTCCATCAGTCAGTCATTTAGTTTGTCTGTCGGTCTATCTATCGGTCTGTCAGTTTGTCTGTAGGAATTAAATATAGAGGCGTATGATTCTTTACTTCCACAATGCTTGTATCGTCAGGTTTGAAAAAAATTATTCTTTTTTTTATGAACAGCCAGAAAGTCAATGTGATCTTAGTTGAAGCAAAATAATGGTACCATCCTACGGAAGGCACTATAGTGTATTCACCTATGTTCTGTTCTGTTTGGAACATTTATTAAAAGAACAAAATGACAGACAAGAACAAAATGACAGACACCAATGGAGCTTTTACAACACAAACCTCCACTTATACATTAAGCCACACAAAAGATAAAAGTGCATAAAGAAATCTGAATATCGTATAGCAATATTTATAGAATCACATCTCATCGTATCTGCATTCAAAATGTTTAAATCATACTGTGAAGTCCCTGCCAATTCCTTTCTGCCCATACTATAACATGTAGTTGTAAATGTTATTGTGAACCTCAACAGACAACAGGATGTGAGGCAAAGGATGTGGTTGAAGCATATCTAATAATACTAGGGGGAAACATATCCATAAAATGACAGCTCAGTGGCTGCTTCAACATATGCATTGTCATCCTATACAGGCAACGCTCAGTAGAACTAGTGATAGGAGAACCCTGAGGAGAGGTGAATGACAAGTCGATTGATTTTGCTGATTGACATTTTCATCATTATTGCTGCGTTATCCTTGGTGTGTAATAAGAAATGTCAGGCAGCTGACCCATCTCATCTCATGCCTCTTCTCCATTTTAATAAAGGAAGAGATACGTTTAGAGATGGACAAGACGGCTCCAAGCTGAGCTGGTTTGCTTGGAAGCGCAGAAGAAATGCAGATTTCCATTAAGAAGTTTTGCAGCTGGGGTGAAATACTCAGAACTGTTTGTTTGCGTCCTTTCGAGGAATCAACAGCAACAGTGGTCGGTACGATTCGGCAGGCAATCGGATTGGATATCCGAGTGAGACTGATGCCGTGAAATGCTATTGATTGTCGATTGTGTTTTGTTTTTCTCTTGATGTTAATGTAATTAGGGTTATGAGAATAAGAAGGGGAGATGTCCCCCTCACAATAGTTGGCTCGTTCTAATGGTTTGGCCATACAGTCCAGTGCTGCTCTCCCTGCTTTGATGTACTGGAAAATACCCAATAAGAGGCTTTCCTTCTTTCACAGATCTATGGGCCTAATTTCAGCTATAGCAACCATCTTGGTACTGAATGCAGTATTAAGCATTCAGTTCCAATCCCCACACAGCTAGCTTTTAGAACCAAGATATCTGCTAGGTAAATAAGGCTGGTTGAAACGTGATCGTGGTGATCGTGGTCGTGGTCCATCAATAGGCCAATTCATTGTAGATGGAAATAAAAGCTCACAGTTGTGCATTATCTATAATAGCATTACAGGAATTACAATATATTTTTTAAATAGGTCCCCATTGATTTTATAGCAAAAACTATTTTGAAAATTATTTTTGAAAATCAATCATTGTTGCATCAAACACAACCATTATGGTGAGAATATTTTGTATTAATGAACTATAATACCAAAGAAAACCAAAGAAAACCTAGAACTACAACTTACAATCAGGAAGTGTTACTTAAATGGATTGATGTCTTGGTACATTCTGAAGGTCCAATATCTAAAAATACTGTGTACGGCCTCCTTTGATACAACTCAATTCTCCTTCTCCATATAGCATACGTCATTACAATTGACATGAGGCCATTTATGGCTTCAATTCTTCTCAATATCTAGAATCTTCTAAAAGGTAACATGAACCACAATACAATTAAATATTTAGATCTTATAATAATTGTCTGAAGTTGTATTTACATGATTTATGAGCATTTCTAGCATACTATTGAAACGGTTGGTTGTTGATCTATACTGTACGCATTAAGAAATAGGGCTGTATAGGGTTTGTACTTTGCATATTGTGTGTGTGTCTGTGTGTCTGTGCATCTATGTGTGTGTGTGTGCGCGCGCATCTGTGTGTTTGTGCAACACAACAGTGTAGAGAGATCAATAGAGAAACAGGCAGTAAGAATATTTTGAGGGTTCACTTTCTCTTCATCACTGTGTTTAACATTCTCATCTTTCCGTTCAGTGTGTGTGTGTGTGTGTGTGTGTGTGTGTGTGTGTGTGTGTGTGTGTGCGTGTGTGTGTGTGCGTGCATGCGTGTCTGTGTGTGTGGTTATTCTAATACACATCCTGCCTGCCAGCCAAACGATCCCCCAGATGGAAGTACCAATGCAGCTCCTAACCTCTAAGCCTGTCACGGACCATTACCACGACGACGATGGCTGGACTTGAGAAAGGAGAGTGAACAACAATTCTTTCTCTGAGAAGCGGTCGGGCTGTGCTGAGAGTGGAGGGGCTTACCGATATTGATTTGTCACAAAGCAATAATGACACCGATAGGAATCAAACAGCTGCCTTGTTTTGGGGGATTGAACTTTAGGGAACACACTGGACCTTTGTCTATCTCTGATTCCTAGCTCCTAACTAACCATGCAAGGGAAACTGGGAATCTTTTGCTGTGTTGTTGTTATTTTTTAATAAGGAAGTACTTTTACCTTGAAATTACCCCTTTTGGAAGTAAAGGTGCTAAACAAAAATGTTGTATACAAGGTGTTTATTAGACATTATGTATGCCTTCCTTTTATCAGTTATAAGGTTATACATATTTTTATATTTGTAAATGCATCAATCATCTATAGAGTTTAAGTCACGACAAAAGACCATAGAACCAGTCAAAAAATTATAAATGTATATTTATACTACATCAAATATAATTTTGAGGAGAGTTGGCATGTGCTTGAAATGCACTCTGATGCATTTGTATAACGTTGTTAAACGTAATATTTGATCTAATATGTTATTAGACTCTTTAGGCTCTGCTTTCTCTGTTTTCACCCTCCCTCTCGCTCTGTCTTTCTGTCTCTCTGTCTCTCTCTCTGTCTCTCTCTCTCTCTCTCTCTCTCTCTCTCTCTCTCTCTCTCTCTCTCTCTCTTTCTCTCTCTTTCTTATCGGGCCCCATGTCCCGTGTTGCTCCAGATTGGGGGAAGAGATGAGGGGATTAATGGTAGATTTAGTTTGCTTCTATTTGAAAGGCTAAGGGAGGCCATGTGCAGCCAGTAAACAGGCGGACTGTGGAAACCGGAGGGCATGCGGCTTAACGTCCATCACATTTATCCACCAGCAGCACAGCATCCTCATCCATACTAGACTTAACCATGTTTGTATGTAGCATATTATCCTATGCCAAATCCCCTCGGCATCTCTATGTTGCGATTCTAACAACAACAAGATCATCACATTTAAAATCATTATCAATAGAGTCTGATTTTCTGGTCGATAAATGTTGTTGCTCTCTTTCTCAGAACAAAAAACTAATGTTCACCTGAAAAAAACACCCCACTTATGCTGGATCATTTGCATATTTAATTGAGTATGATCTGGTATCTAATTGGTGGTGATCAGTTATTGGTGAATTGTACAACAGCCGATATAACAGTGTCATGTAAGGCTAGAGGTGAGCGAGGAAGCCAGAGGATGGAGGTGATTCATCACAAGCTCTGTCCTGTCAACCATTTCATTGCAACACGGCAGAAATCCTTCATCTAGTTCAGTCTGCGAGACCCTGTCCAAGACCCGGTCTTTACTCCACGGCTCAGAGAGTGGGCCGGTGTCCGCAGCGCACCGGGTCGGCTGCAGGGAGGGGATAGGGGGAACAGACGGCTCATGCTCCTCTCGCTGAACCCATCAGGGCGTTTCTGATCTTCCACAGGCCACCCCTTGTGGATTGAACTCTCTCGCTTGGCTCGCAGTTTCAAATCACACGTTTGGCTGCTTCTTTATTATGGCTGCACTTCATTATGACTGCACTGTAAACCGGAATGAACCGGTTGAAAGTGCAGCTTGTTCGTGGCTGTAATCCAAATTGAATTGCACAATCATGTCATATGTTGCCTTTTTGGATTGTTATTCTTGTTTTCGTAGGTTTGTTTATTTACACATGTGTGACTCTTTGTGTCTCGAAATGTATTTTAAGACGCACGTAAAAAAATGCAAAAATGTGATGTTCACATTAGATAGTAGTGAACCCACGCCTCCTAGCAGGATGATTCTGTACTGCTTCACTGTTTGCTGCAGGGCTGGCTGCTCTCTACAATGGCTGACTTCCCCAGAGAAGCTGCATCATCCAAAAGCCAGTATTGGGACGAGGAAGCTTAATTTGGTTCAATTATCACAATTAGCGGTGCTTGGCAACCTTTACCTCTTCTCCTTGACACTCTTAAATGGACATGCACACACACATGCACTTGGAAACCCATATTATTAAGAGATCCTACACTATTCACAAAAAAGACACAATACAGTGAATGCAATACTCTCATATGTTTCAGACGCTGGCCTAAATTCTAAATGATATTTAAAGTCTAAAACTAGGGTATAGTACAACTTTGCAAAAAGGCGCTGGTAACCTATCGCCTGACAGTAACCTAGCAACAGTGGGTCGGTTGAATTATTTAATCCTTAACCAGACCTTTTCCAGCATTTCACTTAATGGATGAAGATGAATTGCATGTTGCAACAAAACGCAACCATTCAGGGGAAGGGAACCGTGCAAGTGACGGGAACCAATCAGGTGATGGATCTAAAGACCATTCATGTACTACACCTATAAACACATCTACATGCATGTATGTAGACACACGTTCCCAGGTGTGAGAGGTAAACACACATTCTGGGGACTGCAGGTCCACCCTGCATTGTCATCATGAATGGTTTGTGCCATCTCAGTATCTCAGAGGAGCAGTTGAAAAGGCGCCATCACAGAGTATTATGATGTTCGGTCCACTTTGAACCTCAACACAGTCTGGTATCATGAAGCCCCAGCTGGGCTTGCCCCTCCCCCGCTGCACCAGATGCTTGCTTTCAAAGGGTCGTCAGTTACGGGAAGGAGTTACTTTGATGTTTGCCTGAAAGCTTCATAAAGTGTACAGATATTTAAACTAGCGTAGTAGCAATATATATATGTCTGTGTGTGTGGGTGTGTCAGTGTCTGTGTGTGTGTGTGTGTTTGTGTGTATGTGAGGGTATGAAATTAACTTTTTTTTATACATTTATAAAATCTTGAGAAATACCAAATTTTCTCTATGTTGCATGACAGACGAATACTCCATCAACTGAATACTCCAATGGAAATCATATATTTTTTAGGGGCAAATACCCTAAGACCCTGTTGATTTCTGACCCTGGTGTATGTGTGTGTGTTCATGTATGTGTGTGTCAGTGTTCATGTATGTGTGTGTTCATGTATGTGTGTGTCAGTGTTCATGTATGTGTGTGTCTAATGATTCAAATGGTGATTCACTGATTTGGTTCCCAACAACGTCAAGTAACCGTTGAGCATACATGGAAACAACACTGTGAATATTTATTATATGAATAATTGCTCCCTGTTGGATTTGTAAAATGATATGATATTGCAAATGATATTGCAGTTATTATAGTTAACATCAGCCATAAGTTGCTTTCGATGAAAGTGTGTGTGTATGTGTGTGTGTGTGTGTGTGTGTGTGTGTGTGTGTGTGTGTGTGTATGGTGCTGGTTCACCAAATCAATCTTAACAGCATCCGGCTGTGGGTTATTGATACCAGTGATGAGTGGAATTGGATATTGGATCAAATATTTAATTTGAATAATATTTCAACACATTTCAGTCACTCCGCTATAAATTTCCACATCAATATGTTTCCTGTCCCTGTGAGGAAGCTGTTGGTTTCTGATCAGACTTAAACTGCCCTGCGGAGCTCTGCTCTGCGATAAGCCGCCAGATATGACAACATGAAAGTACAAGTCAATAACAGGATCAGCCCCACTTCCATCAGATCCTTTTAGAAGGAAATCATCAGCCCTCTGGCTCAGTGAAAGTGACTGTGTGGGAGTGGGGGCTGGATATTCTGGTGGCTCCTCAATGTCTGCTATTTCCCTGGGTAGGCATCCTTTGAACAATAGGTATCTGAGTTCACTATCAGTGGTCTTTGCATGGAAGCGTTTTACTTTGGATTCAGTTTAGAAGAGCCCTTGTGAAGTGAAAGACGTGATCAAGTGAGTGAGGTGAAAGAGTGAGACGTATACACTCAGAGCTGCTGTGGTTGTTGTTGTGGTTGTGGTTGTTGATTATCAGAGCTGGGATGGGAGAATTAGCCCAATGAGTCTTTCTACAGCTAACCAGAGCAGGACAGAGCTTATCCCGGCATCGAAAACAACCAGAGCTTATCTGATTTTTTTCACACAGGTATAATAGTCTCTCTATCTCCTCCCACCACCACCACCACTGCCACCCCCTCCCCCTTCCCCCAACCACTCCTCTTCCCCCCCCCAAACGATGGTGCAGATGCCTGGGGATGATGACATTGGTGGAAAGGGAGAGATGGAAGTTGGGGGGTCAAAAAGTGCATGGGTGAGTGTGTGTGTGTGTGTGTTAGCAAAGTTAGCAAACAAAGAAAAAAGTTGGAGGTGAAGAGAGAGATGTGTTCGGGATGGAGGCATGTAGTTCACATAAATAAATAAACAAATAAACAAACAAATAAACAAATAAATAAATAAATAAATAAATAAATAAATAAATAAATAAATAAACGAAATACAAATAACTTAGAAATATATAAAAATACTGTCCGATGAGATTTGTCCACGGATGATGGAGGAGAAACATTCAACATATCCTATTCCTATTCTTATCGTATGTAACATATGTTACATACGATAAGGATAGGGGCAAGATAATATAACTGATAAGAGCTTCTCCCTTTGTGTGGCCAAAACAACCCAGCTATGGGAGAGACAGTGTATGTCTCCAGGAGAGTGAAGTACACACACACACCAACACCCTCCCATACACACACACACACACACACACACACACACACACACACACACACACACACACTAACATACACACACAAACACACACATAAACACAGGTTAGCCTCCAGTCTGGAAAACATCATTATATTATGGGATAGCACCCTATGTACTCGCCTTAAACTCCACTGCCTGGACACACACACACACACACCCTCCCACACACACCCCCCCCCCCCCCCCCCCCCCCCCCCCCCACACACACACACACACACACACACACACATACACATAGGCTGAGGGTATCATCAGGATCAGTCATGTGGAAAGTTATCATACAGTTTTTCTCTGCTGTCTTTCTTTTCTCCTCTCTCCTCCTTGGCTCAACTCAGCTGATTGCATTTCATAGATTACTTTCTTACATTTCGCTTTTGGAGAAACTGTGTCTTGCACTATCAGTCTATAACCATCCGTGTGTGTGTGTGTGTGTGTGTGTGTGTGTTTGTGCGTGGGTGTGCATGTGTGCAGTGCTAGGCATCTGTGTGTTATTGTGAATCCTGAATGTGCATAATTTAAAATAACACACTTTATTCCGAGAGCGCTTTTCAAAATAATGAGACAAAGAAAAAAGAGAGTAAAATAACTAGTTATTTTTTGTGTAGGTGCCTGAAAGCAAGACCACATAAGGTCCATGAAAAATATCATAAAGGAGCACAAAACAAGGGACTTCCGATTCCATTAGCTACAGATACAGAAATACACAACACTGGCCTTATTACTGTGAAGTCATTTAGCAGAAGCTTTTATCAAAAGTGACTTAATGAATGAGAGATTTTAGATACATGTCATTAAAGGCTGAGTAAAACCCCTTTCAGCAGGAGAACGTCTGCCAGCAGAAGCAGTCGTGAATGCCAGTCGTGAGTGTCACAAAGGTTTTAGAAAACACGCTGATGTTTTTCTTTTGCGTGTTTGCGTGTTTGCGTGTTTGTGCGCACATCCGAGTGTGCCTTTGCCAGGGCGTGCCTCAGATGAGAAGAGAGA
This sequence comes from Lota lota, assembly GCA_026745465.1. Lineage (NCBI taxonomy): Eukaryota > Metazoa > Chordata > Actinopteri > Gadiformes > Lotidae > Lota > Lota lota. The sequence goes on along the minus strand of JACYXH010000685.1, from coordinate 10,227 downwards.
GAGATGGCTATTATAGCTGATCGGCCTCATCATGGATTTCAGAGAGCAGCAAAGGTCAGACCCATGCAGCTCTCCTAATCAAACACCCATTAGTATGCAGCATGTAAATAAGACGGCCGGCATTGTGTGTCTCAGCCGGCATTGTGTGTCTCTACTGACACAGACAGGTTACAGAACCTCTGTCAAAACCTCTTCATTCAACACATCCTCGCATGAACGCATGCACACAAACACACACACTATTGACACACACACACACACACACAGAGAAACACACACTGTGGGACTGGGTTGAGCTAATTCTTCTCGATGATTAATTATATATTTTATTCTTTTATCTGTGTAACCATACCCCTAGAATATGCTCTGCATTCTACAGTAGGAGCCTGGCAGACATCTGATATACTCTAACATTAGTTTTTAAGTTCCCAAATCATCCTTCTTTTCTATTCCATTGGATACATTTGACTGGAATATTTGTGATTTTCTAGCCACCTCTCCAACACCACTTCAAAACACTAATCATTTGTAATGCAAAATGGACTCTCGTTTCAGTTTGTTTATTTTCCATCACTATTTCAGTCTGAATGGTTTGCCATCTGCAAAACCCAAGGCACAGTTGCCAATTCCAGATGCAACCTACTACCCCCGGATCACCATGGGTACATGAGGGCTTCAGCTCTGATTCTGCAGGACAAACACAATCAATACGCACACTATGTTGTTCAAACAAACGCGTCATACTAAGTGGTTTAAAGGGCAGATACATATTTTAATTCACTGTTGGTTGTATTTACATTAGGTGTTTACTTGATCAAACCTTGTGTCAGGATGCAGGAGGGCTAATAAAACCTTCCGTACCCCTCTTTACATCTCTCCTTATAGCAAGCCACAGCCTGTCTCCTTAAGCCATAGCCAATAGGCCCAGCGTGATTCACCTGCACTTAGAAATAAAGTCTTTGTTTCTCTGTGAGAGAGAGACATAGAGATAGAGAGAACATAAAGAGAGAGAACATAAAGAGAGAAAGAGAACATGAGAGAGAGAACTTGAAGAGAGAGAGAGAACATGAGATAGAGAGAGAACATGAAGAGAGAGACCATAAAGCGAGAGAGAACATGAGATATAGAGAGAACATGAAGAGAGAGAGAGAACATAAAGAGAGAGAGAGAACATGAGATAGAGAGAGAACATGAAGAGAGAGAGAACATAAAGAGAGAGAGAACATGAAGCGAGAGAGAGAACATAAAGAGAGCAAGAGAACATAACGAGAGAGAACATGAGAGAAGGAGAACATGGGAGAGAGAGAGAGAGAACATGAGCGAGAGAGAACAAAGAGAGAGAGAGGGGAACATTAGAGAGAGAGAGAGAGAGAACATAAAGAGATAGAGAGAGAACATTAAGAGAGAGAGAACATTAAGAGAGAGAACATAAAGAGTGAAAGAGAGAGAGAGAGAGGGGAACATTAGAAAGAGAGAGAGAGATAGAGAATAGCAATGCAAAAGATGAGTGGCTGGGATGACAAAGAGAATGAAAAGAGAAATTGAAGGAAGGAGATCGCAAAACACATAGAATGAAAAGGGAACTGAGAGAGAAGTGAGAAAGAGAATGAGAGAGAGAGAGAGAGAGAGAGAGAGAGAGAGAGAGTGACATCAAATATGGTGGCTGTGCCGCTTGGGCCCAATTATAACACCATTATGGAATCTCCTCGCCTTGCCTCTGGGTATGCAAATGACAGGGTGACGGCAGGGCTGTAATGGGAGGCTATAATGACGCATTATTTAGCTCACTCCAGTCCCTGCTCCTGCTGTTCCGAGCCGTACCAATCCGAGGCGGCCATTATTCAACAGCGCCCCCCCCCCCACACACACACACACACACACACACACACACAACCTCCACAAGCCCATCGTCGCAGTGTGGGCCCCGACCAGACAAAAGCGGTGGCTGAACAAAGCGTTTGCGTGGGTGTCAGTTATCATCTTGGAGGGACACGGCGGTAGACGAGTGCCGCTAGGCCCGGCTGTAGTTCCCAGTTTCTCCTGATAGGGGACTTGGACTGGTAGTTGTACCGTTGGCAGTTCATCTGATGCGAAGCTGAAAGTCAACTTGACTTGTCCTAGTTCCATCACACACTGTAGAGTTTGTGATGAGCGGGGTAGATGTACTACTTGGGTGACTTCTGTAGTCACTCCCGTATGTAAGAGTTTATTGTTTTCTTTTGTTCCTTCTGCTCCTTTACTATTTCCTATTTAGTCATGTAGCAGACACTTTGACTCAAAGCAACTGTGATCTAGTTTGGTTGCTACATTATTGATTAGCAGCAAAGAGTTAGGCAACCTGCTCAAAGCAGACATTTAGGCTTCAAACCTAGAACCAGCTGGGAGTCCCTCCCCAGCGGACTACCCTGCCCCCGTAACTCCTAGTACTATCAAGCCAAGGATAGTGAAAGGACGGCACCATGATGGAGCCCCTACGACCACTGCATCTGCCCTCCACCTGTTTGGTAGCAATGCAATACAGTACACATCGTATTCATTCCATTAGCGTGTAATCGGTCTAACTGATTGCTCATAATACAAACTGCCCAGTTACTACTGGTTATGGTGGGTCAATAGTGAATTGTAAGCAAGCATTGTGTGCTGACTACATCATTCTATAGTCAGAGGGGTGGAAGGTGTCGGTGAAGCATGAGGCGAGGTCAGCTAGGCTCTGCGCCTCCTGATTTG
>JACYXH010000685.1:0-2500 GCA_026745465.1 Lota lota | reverse complement strand
GCTCTGATATATACACAGAAATATACAGTGCGTTTTACAGTGTCGCCTAGTTCAGTGGGAGCTGATTCATGCCCTAGCAGAGCACATCCAGGAAAGTCATCTGTCTCATTAATGGTTCCGGGAATAAAGAAAGATATTGCAGAAGGCTACGGGAAGTCTTGTGTTCACTGACAGAACCCAGTGGTGCCATAACAACATGTCAACGCCAAAGACGCTAAGCCAGTCAGAGCTAGTCAGAGCCAGTGAGTAGTCAGAGCCAGTGAAAACCAGTCAGAGCCGGTCCGAGACAGTTAGAGCCAATCAGGGCCAGTCTATGCAAGTGAAAGCCAGGCCGAACCATTCCGGACCAGCTCAGAGCCAGTTCAAACGAGTGAGAGCTCGTCAGAACTGGTAAGAACCAGACAGAACCAACAAATCAGACACTACTTGGTCAGGTGTGGGCCAGAAAAAAAAAACAAGGACAGGAAGATCTAAATATTTTTGTTTTTAATTTCGCTCACAAACCTTCCCCTCGAAAAACGTTAAACATTAGCCCACATCCACCAGTTTCTAAACTTCACTGTCACCAATGTTTGCCCACGGTCAATATCTACAATACAGTTAGGCCTACCCAACAATATAAAATTACATATAAAAATGGCAAGTGGACAGTAAATATATTATTAACATTTGTCTTGAAAGGCATCAATGCACAGCCCACAGCCTACAGTAATTTAGATAAAATAAAATAATAATAAAAAACATCTGAACACAAAGATGGTGGTGGTTCGGAAAATAACAATTAATTCCAGCAGTCAGACCTTTTAACAATCCGTCTTACAGGAGAGGTAAGAGCTACTGTTAGCTCCCTATCCGGGACAATTTTCGTATTACAATTATTAATTCCCCCTCTTCACCTGTGAACAGATATAGGTTCACTAGCAATGCTTGGTTGACACTTCCAATAATTTTTTTGTCACCTTCAACACCAGAGCTATGCTGGAATCACCCACTTCAACAGCAGTGGTGAAGGATGGGAAACTGGGAAATTTCTCTAACCCTAACCCTAAAGATAAATAAATAGTGTTGCCAGTAAGCCGCTCAAGCTTCTAATGTCTTAAAAAATTTAAGAAATAAAAGAAATACGTATTTTTTAAAAGAAGATATTAACTTTGACTCTAATATGTCTGGCAGTACATTTGTGTGTTTTATCTTTTACAGATGTGTACACTGAAGTAGTACGCTTTCAAAACACACATTGAGCTGGCCTTAATTTTGAGTGATGTTGACAGTACCCAGAGTGTAATGGCTCTGAGGCCCTCTGGGGCCACATGGAGGCCCATTCAGCTCCCATTAAACCTCAATCGCTTCAATGCTTCCAACTTCCAATCATAGTCAATCGGTTGTGGAAGAAAGCACAAAGCTGCATCTCAAACTCTCACCAGAATGTTATCGCAATCATAATTATTATATTGTTATTACTATTAGTTTGACTATTATTATGGATATAAATATATCAGGTTAAATAAATCAAAGGATTTTCGGTTCTGATTTGCAAATTCAAAATGTAATTCAACAGAAATGTATTGCTGGAAAATTTCCCTGTTAGTTTTTTACATTATCCCATTGTCATTGTCATTACCCTCGGGATATTAAGTATGGCTGTGTTCAGGGACTCAACAACATGGAGTTTCTTTGTAGCTTCATATCCCAGACAGCAATCCTTCAATCCTATTGTTTATCAGCAAAGAGTGAAAAAAGTTCCTCCCAGAGAGTGGTGACCAAATAACCTAAAACAAAATGGACCAGATCTCTGGCAGCATGTGGCTGTTTTGTATGTGTTGGAGTGTGTGTTGGAGTCAGTGAATGTGCATAAGCACACGCACACACACACACACACACGACATTTTGTGTTTTCCTTGCGTTTCAGCGTTAGCGATTGAGTCCACATGTGAGACTGATTGTCGTTTGATTCCCAGGATGCCCAGGTTCCCCTCGGCAAGACTCTTGTCTACGACTACAGACACGATCTAAAGCAATCTCTGCAACGGCTGATACTGCTGATGCCCTGTATTCCTATTGGCTCCTCCAGGCAGGACTCTGTTGAAACGTTGGAAATCGAAGAAGGAAGTCAAAATAATATTCCAGAAAGATTTCCTGTAATCCATGGTGTGATATTGGCTTGATGGTCCGTGACTAACAAGAACCCAGTGAGTGAGCGAAGCAGGAGGCTAGGGCTGTAAATGTCATTCACACTCATCGTATGTCATTCTATGTCTTTTGTTAGTCTCTCGTAATCGTATGTCGCTATGACCCAAAGGCATAGCACAGTAAGCAGGAGAAAAGAGATTGAACGATTCCTCCAAAATAACATAGGCCTCTCCCTTCCTTCCTCCCTCCCTCCCTCCCCCGCCACCTGCTCTCTGCTGTGCTGGGGAAGCCCTCAGATGACCCCGTAGTCGATGAGGGACTTGAGCAGCACCGTGTCCTTGATGTCGCTGAACACCTTGCGGATGTTGTT
>JACYXH010000684.1:83689-90077 GCA_026745465.1 Lota lota | reverse complement strand
AGCGTTCAGCGTTCAGGAGCGTTCAGCGTTCAGGAGCGTTCAGCGTTCAGGAGCGTTCAGCAGCTTCTGATCGACCCTCTGGTTCTCAGTTCATTCACAACCTGTCAAAGCTAACCGACCCTCTGGTTCTCAGTTCATTCACAACCTGTCAAAGCTGATCAACCCTCTGGTTCTCAGTTCATTCACAACCTGTCAAAGCTAACCGACCCTCTGGTTCTCAGTTCATTCACAACCTGTCAAAGCTAACCGACCCTCTGGTTCTCAGTTCATTCACAACCTGTCAAAGCTAACCGACCCTCTGGTTCTCAGTTCATTCACAACCTGTCAAAGCTAACCGACCCTCTGGTTCTCAGTTCATTCACAACCTGTCAAAGCTAACCGACCCTCTGGTTCTCAGTTCATTCACAACCTGTCAAAGCTAATCAACCCTCTGGTTCTCAGTTCATTCACAACCTGTCAAAGCTAACCGACCCTCTGGTTCTCAGTTCATTCACAACCTGTCAAAGCTAACCAACCCTCTGGTTCTCAGTTCATTCACAACCTGTCAAAGCTATCAACCCTCTGGTTCTCAGTTCATTCACAACCTGTCAAAGCTAACCAACCCTCTGGTTCTCAGTTCATTCACAACCTGTCAAAGCTAACCAACCCTCTGGTTCTCAGTTCATTCACAACCTGTCAAAGCTGACCAACCCTCTGGTTCTCAGTTCATTCACAACCTGTCAAAGCTAACCGACCCTCTGGTTCTCAGTTCATTCACAACCTGTCAAAGCTAACCGACCCTCTGGTTCTCAGTTCATTCACAACCTGTCAAAGCTAACCGACCCTCTGGTTCTCAGTTCATTCACAACCTGTCAAAGCTAACCGACCCTCTGGTTCAGAATAAGAAGCAACAGGAGGAGTACCGTTCATGCATGGATCTATCATCTCTGAATATGCTGCTGCTTATTCGTTTTTGATTGATGCTTAGACACTGTGACTAACCGGTTTCCCCGATATGTGGTAGGGGTTGGTTTGATTCGGTACATGTGAGGAAGAATCAACGACTTGATGAGGAGTTGACAGCTTTAAAGTCAACGAGGGGGCTTCTACTAGCAGGGCTAAGCTAGCAAAAACACATCTCATGTTATTCTTTCTCACTATAAAGGGTGTTCTCATTACTTCATTATTTGCCATACGCAATATATCCACAGTTGGGTCCGCATACATGTTTTTAATTGTTTTGTTGTGAGAAAATGTCCCGCCCTCATCACCCCGCTATGTTATGTCTGAGTCTCCTTGGCGGGAGGGGGGCATCCTAGATAGGCAGCGGTCATAACAACATCCCTGTTAAGACGTTAACTAACGGAAGGCCATCGCAGCCTTCGTCCGACCTCAGCGGGTGACCACACGTTCACCAGAAGACACGTTTCAACAGGGGGGGCACCGTCAGTGAAGCACCGTCTACGTACGTTCTCCGTTGGCGGACAGACCCAGCAGCAGCATCAGCCAGCAGAACAAGGTGAACGGCTCTCCCTCCGCGAGACGCCTCGCGCCTGGCCGACCCATCCTCACCAGATATCTACCGTGTACAAACTAATTCTAACGTAGAGAGGAAAGACGTAGTCATGCGTGGGGCAGATATCCACTTTGTTCCAATTTGGACGGTGTAATATTCATATGTGTCAGCATACTGAATTGTGATTGGATGCATTATACTGTGCTAAGATTGGTTAAGACCACCCAGGTGGTGAGGTCATTCGAAGGACGATGATGGCCAGGGACACATGGACATGCCAGTTATAGCTAGCTAATAAAGAGCTACGTTTATAAATACCTGTCGTCCTGCATTTGATTATTTTGTATAAAGTATACAAAACAAGACAGACGGGGCGTCGTGTCATTGGTTATTGTCGGTCTTATTACAACGTCACTTGCATCGTTTTACTGCGACGAGGGGCGAGGACGAGCCGCGGTTGACTCGCGCGTGCACACCAAAAGCGAAGCAAATGTTCCACCCGCCTGTGCACGCGCGTGCACACAAATTTCAAAACACTAGGCCTCAGATCTGAACACGAGGGGCTCTTGTGAACGCCAGCGTTTCTTTCTTTAGCCCAATTTATTGTCCACCATGACGGCGGATAACCCCCCCGCTGCGAGTCTTTACTTGTTGCGGGCGAACCAGGGACGTCGGACAACCCAACGCCGTGGTGTTTGGGTTCATAGCGTCACCCGCAGGCGTACGCAGCTCGATGCATTTCCCCGTCCTCCCCAGGAGCTGAGTCTGGGTGACTGCCGCTCCCAGCGCTGTGAGCGTTTGAGCTTTTGTGCTCTCCTCGCAAAATCATGAAGCGATCTACTTTTTAATATTTTGGTCATGTCTAATAATTTTGGTTTCTATTTAGTCCGTTTTATTCACGCTAATCTCCACTGATGTCAGAAACAGTTACCAAGTGTTATAAAAATCGAGGCATTGGTTAAGAAGACGATTAACACTTACAGTTGATGGATGGATGGCTTCTTTCACAACAATTCAGCAGGATCGATGGGGCACTACTACTAATATAATATATAATATAATATCATATCATATATATATGCTCTCATCAGAAACTGTCCCAAGTTGGGGCTGCTCTGCTGGGATAGAAAAAGAGTGTGTGGGTATTCCCAAAAAGATTAACTACTAAATCATATTAACTAGTTATGAGATGTTTTACAAAATAGCAATCAGTAATAAATAAGTTAAGTGTGTTAGGGACTTTTTGAACATGACAGTAATATATTAGTATTAACTTAGTAATATTCAAAATGTTAATGTAGTTATACTGCATATTTACATTAAAACTTTCGTTATATAGAGGTTCTAAAAAATGCACAGTTCTGTTTGCTTTACATAAACAATGTATACAACTCCATTCATTTTATTTGTCACAATTATACTCTACTTTGTGGAGCAAAATGCTTGGATTGCATTTCCTTTTTGATGCCACCATTGAAAAGAACTACGTGTAATTGCTTGTCGCTAGCTGCTGCATCCTCCCTTGACGAGGAGGACGAGTCTGAGAGGAGGTCGCTAGCTGCCTCCTCCTCCCTGGACGAGGAGGAAGAGTCTGAGAGGAGGTCGCTAGCTGCCTCCTCCTCCCAGGATTATATATAGCGTTGTAATCCTATAAAATCCTTAATCAACGTGACTATTCCGTAATGTAGGCTAATGAAAACGTTGTTTTGCTCTCATGAGAAACACTGGCAGTTTTAAACATGACAATGTCTTCCCATGATGATGAATCGTTTCACGATTAATTAACAATCACCAAAAAAACATTACTACACAATAACATAACTACCATCCAATGCTGCTATGCTTCCAAAATGGAGGAATCCAAAATGCAATGTACAAGCCCTATAAGGGGATTATCTTAGTATCTTATTCTTAATTTACGTACATAGACACTATAAATAAATACAATAATTTAATCTTTAATCTGGAATTTGTCCAAATATTTTGTATTATAGTAATATTTCATACAATAGTATGCTTGTTCTTAAGTGTGAATAAATTATGAAGCTCTTGACGATGGAGAAAATATAAAAAATTTCTTACTTGACTTTTAGCATTTATTGAACACTTACAAGGATCAGAATTCTGAAGATTTGCAAGAGATGGAAGAAATGAATACAATGTTTGGCACAGGGTGTTTCTTTCTCTCCTTTATTTAGCTGCATAGTGTTGTCGTTCACAAAAAAAGAAAGATCAGAGAAGACATTCAGTAAAAACATTTGACCTTTTCGGCTGTACCAAGTTAAAAAAAATAAGTTTGGTCAAACTAAGTTACACACAAATGATACGGGTAAATTGAGAATATTGAACGGTTAACACATAATTGAACAAAGTTCAAATTTTCCTGAAACCCCTGCTACAAAGTCATGCAGTGGGTTTTTGGTTGAGTTGGAATAGTCTCCCAGGCCGTAAAGGTACCAAAGACCATCAGTGTTTTTAAACTTTAAAAACACAGGGGTGTCAAACTCATTTTCAGTCTGGGTCACATCAGCATTATGGTGGCCCTCAAAGGGCCGGCTGTAACTGTAAGACTATGTAAATACTCCTTAACAGATTGTTAAATAACTAATAAAGCACATTGCTCTGTGTTATTATAACATAAATCCCTTTGAGTTATCAGGTTAGGAAACCGACATTACTCCATCAATCAAATATCAAACTTTTCAAGTGAATAACAAAGACAAATATTATCAAACACATGTTATTACATCAACTTTGTTCAAAACGTTTTGGTCACAGATGAGAGGGGTAGAACTATGGTAAACAAATAATTGGTAGCTGCTAAGAACATGTGTGACAGATGTGGCATTTTACATAAACAAATGACTGCAGACAGAGGTCATACATCCAACTAATGAGAGACGGTTTTGATTACAGTAAACATTTGGCCGCATGACCACATACACCTGTAAACACACTGAATACATTGCTACACATACAAAGTAGTATATGTAATTATCTCAAAATAACAATAAGGGATGTCTCAGTTCACAACTATATTGGTCAACGTAAATTGTATTCCTTCATCCCCGACACTGCCTCGTTAGCACAGAAGAGGATTTTCCTCCTTGAAGCACAAACATGTATTCGCTTTCCCATCTTTCATTAAATTGCCTTCCCTCTGAATACATTTATCTCTTCTTGGACATTTTGGGATTATTCGTAGATCTTTTATCAACTGTTATAGTTAAACGTCGCTATGGAAACACTGAACTCTAGCAGCAGGACGCCGCAAAATCAAAATGCATTGTGGGAGATGTAGTTCATGCATTTCAAGCTCTTGCGGGCCACATACAATTACGTGGCGGGCCTTGTGTTTGACACATGGGTTTTAAAGCAGCCGCTTTTTTAGCACGGTATCTCCATCGTAAAGTTATTCCTCAGAAAAGACAAGGGTAAGGATTAACATTGCTCTGAGTGTCGTTTGGGTGTGTTAGGTTTAGAAGATCGTAATTATTCCCACAGGTTGAGTGAATGTCTTTTAGTAAAAACAGCATCAATATTGATGTACTTCATGACACATTTAACGCGTTTATCGTATTTATTTGAACGGCTGATTAGTTAGAAGAAAAAGGTTTCCCGCCGTCGGTACAGGAAGTTCATAGAAGCAGCGCCACGCGCTCAACATGCTAGGCTAGCCCATCCCGGATACAACCAGCAGGTAGGGCGCGATGCTAAGCACTGCTAAGCGTGCCGCTTAGGGCGTACAGCCAATAAGTGTGGAAGGGGGGTGTTTTTAGGAGAGGAGCGGGGTGAGGCTACAGAGGTGAACTCTGGACAAGTGAGTGCTGAGTCGCTAGCGGGAGCCGGTGAGCGACGGTCCGGACACCGGCAGGGCGCTCGTTCCGCCATTGCGGTGCCAGGACAAGGGAAGAGTTGCGACTTTGTTGTGCGACCTTCGCTTACTGCAATGGACATTCTTAAGAGTACATTATAAGCCATAGTAAATACCTGATGGTAGAATACTTCCTTGAAACTCGACCGAGTCAAATGATTGTCTTAAGAAATTAGCGCAAAAGAAAGGTGTTCCTAAACGCGGCACCGCCTCGCCGTCACCTGTAGGCACATGTGCTGGGGCTTGACCGAGCAGTGAAACACGAAACACGCAGACATCCCCTGGTGTTTCCCCGCATGGGTGGCTGGCCTGCTCTGGATTCAGCCTGTCCAAAGTGCTGTAAGAGGAGCGACGTGGGGTTAAGAGAGAGCGCAGTTTTTCACATGTGTAGATTGCATTTAAAACCAACCATCAACTTAAAAAATACACTGTAACGTGCGAGTTAACTGAAGTAAACTTTGGTTAAAATGCGTCCATGTAGATGTAACGTTTAGCGGCCTTGCAAAAGGTTAACTATTTCCTTACCTTTTTACTGTCAGGCATCTTCATGATGTAACCTTTTTAGTTATTTAAAGAGCAATGTCCACATCATCTAAGCCATTAACCACCGTGACGATTGCTTTAGTTTAATTCGTGTTGATGTACTAATACATTAACTTTGGGTTCGTAACTGTGAGGAGGCTACATGAGTCGCCACACACACACACCTGTGCACGGTTACACCTCGTTGGGCTGTACTAAGTGGGGCTGAATGGAGAGGGGCTCTGCCAGGGATGCTGTTAATTGAAGATAATGCTGAATGTTTATTGCTCAATTATATCATACAGATGTATAAGGTAAACATGCGGCATTAGCGTGGTAATGGTAGGACCAACAGATATGGTGGGTTACAAAGGGAGTACAAACTGGAATACTGTAAAGCACCCCTTTATTATGAGGAATGGTGCAGGCCAAGGGGGTATTTAGAGAGAGAGTTTAGTTTAGTTGGGGGGCGATTGGCAGGGGAAATGCTGACGGTG
>JACYXH010000684.1:56189-78689 GCA_026745465.1 Lota lota | reverse complement strand
GAGCTCACCCCCCTCATGTTCTCCACAGATTCTCTTTTGCACTCCCCCATACTCACCATAAGTGTTCAGCTCTATTTGAGTGTTTCTTCACACCTCCCTCCCCTTTCCTCTCCTGCATTTATTGTGGTTCTTTTTAGCTCTTCTTCCACCTGACGCGAGAGCGGGTTTTCACGGAAGAACGGGTGCGCTTCTACGGCGCAGAGATCGTGTCGGCGCTGAAGTACCTCCACTCCCGTGACGTGGTGTACCGGGATCTGAAGGTGAGAGACGTGGTGTACCGGGATCTGAAGGTGAGAGACGTGGTGTACCGGGATCTGAAGGTGAGAGACGTGGTGTACCGGGATCTGAAGGTGAGAGACGTGGTGTACCGGGATCTGAAGGTGAGAGACGTGGTGTACCGGGATCTGAAGGTGAGAGACGTGGTGTACCGGGGTCTGAAGGTGAGAGACGTGGTGTACCGGGATCTGAAGGTGAGAGACGTGGTGTACCGGGATCTGAAGGTGAGAGACGTGGTGTACGGGATCTGAAGGTGAGAGACGTGGTGTACCGGGATCTGAAGGTGAGAGACGTGGTACGGATCTGAAGGTGAGAGGCAGACGCCTGTGTCCTCGCACCTCCACAGGGCTCTGTCTCCAACGCCCCGCAGGCCTGGTTTCCCGGGTGTAGGCTATGGGTTATTTATAGGACAACATGGCAGGGTGTTAGTCCCCATTTGTATTCATCGGAACGGTGTCGATTTTGTCAAAATGTAAGTCGAAGTCGGACTAGGTGTGAAAGAGAGAACCGATTTCACAGATCCGAAAAGGCGGACTCGGTGTGCAGAACTTTAGAAGTGTTTTTTTTTAATCATCTAAGGATCTGATTTGTGGAATTCCTTCTCAGCTGGAGAACCTCATGCTGGACAAGGACGGCCACATAAAGCTCACAGACTTTGGCCTGTGCAAGGAGGGCATCACCCAGGACGCCACCATGAAGACCTTCTGCGGAACCCCCGAGTACCTAGCGCCCGAGGTGAGCGGCTTTTAAGACCTGCAAGTATCGCGGCCCACGTCACGCAACCATGCGGCCACGCCACAGACCACTAGTCGCCTTGCTCAATATCGCGGCCACGCCACAGACCACTGTAGTCGCCTTGCTCAATATCGCGGCCACGCCACAGACCACTGTAGTCGCCTTGCTCAATATCACGGCCACGCCACAGACCACTGTAGTCGCGTGGCTCAATATCGCGGCCACGCCACAGACCACTGTAGTCGCCTTGCTCAATATCGCGGCCACGCCACAGACCACTGTAGTCGCCTTGCTCAATATCACGGCCACAGACCACTGTAGTCGCCTTGCTCAATATCGCGGCCACGCCACAGACCACTGTAGTCGCCTTGCTCAATATCGCGGCCGCGCCACAGACCACTGTAGTCGCCTTGCTCAATATCGCGGCCACGCCACAGACCACTGTAGTCGCCTTGCTCAATATCGCGGCCACGCCACAGACCACTGTAGTCGCCTTGCTCAATATCGCGGCACGCGCCACAGACCACTGTAGTCGCCTTGGCTCAATATCGCGGCCACGCCACAGACCACTGTAGTCGCGTGGCTCAATATCGCGCCACGCCACAGACCACTGTAGTCGCGTGGCTCAATATCGCGGCCGCGCCACAGACCACTGTAGTCGCCTTGCTCAATATCACGGCCACGCCACAGACCACAGTAGTCGCGTGGCTCAATATTGCACGCCACAGACCACTGTAGTCGCGTGAGGCTATGCCCGCGAGACAGACCACTGATTGCGTGGCTCAATATCGCGTCGCACAGACCACTGTAGTCGCGTGGCTCAATATCGCGGCCACGCCACAGACCACTGTATGTGCTCAATATCGTGGAGCCACAGACCACGTAGTCGTTGTCAATATCGCGGCTGCCACAACACTGTAGTCGCGTGTCAATATCGCGGGAACAGACCACTGTAGTCATGGTCAATATGAACGCCACAGACCATGTAGTCGCGTGGCTCAATATCGCGGCCACGCCACAGACCACTGTAGTCGCCTTGCTCAATATGCACGCCACAGAACTGTAGTCGCGTGGCTCATCGCGGCGCCACAGACCACTGTAGTCGCGTGGCTCAATATCGCGGCCACGCCACAAACCACTGTAGTGTGTCAATATCGCGCACCCACAGACCACTGTAGTGCGTGCTCAATATGCCCACGTCACAGACACTGTAGTTACCAATATCCCCGCCACAGACCCCACCACCAAATCGCGCCCCCACAGACATGTTCCCCACCGCCCGCCACAGACATACCAACTTTACCGTGCGCCCGTTTTTTTGACACAAAGGAGTTGGCTTTGTTTCCAAACCTCCTGACCACGTCCCCGGTGTTGAGTCCCTTCCCCGTGTCCGTAGTATACATGCATGTAAATATATGATGCTGGATCGTCGCTCTATGGTCTGGGTGTATCGAGACTGCTAACACGCTCTTGGCTGAGTGAGGTGACATGGGGAAGCTTGCGTCAAACAGGAAGGATCTGCGTGACTTTACACATCAACACCAAGAGCTCTCTTCAAGCGTCATCTTGAAGCGACATCCGCTTCACCCAAGAACCTCCCCCAGTCCGTCCCCCAGGTGCTGGAGGACGACGACTACGGCCCCTGACTGGTGGGGCCTGGGCGTGGTCATGTACGAGATGATGTGGCCGCTGCCCTTCTACAGCCAGGACCACGAGCGTCTCTTCAAGCTCATCCTGATGGAAGACATCCGCTTCCCCAAGAACCTGGCCCCGAGGCCACGGCCCTGCTGCCTGCTGAAGAAGGACCCCAAGCAGAGGTAGGCCTCTCCGGCAGGGGCGGCACTGTAGCTGTAGTCCCCTCGGGAGAGCCTGATCCAGCACGTGCCGTCGATACTATCTATGGGATGTATGAGACCTGAGGCCACTTTTAGACTAGAGCGTCCTGCAGTACTGGGCTATGAATACACTCATAGCAGGGGCTGTGAATGTATGCCCTTTAGTTCTGGTTCTCAGTGTAAATCGCTACTCTTACTCTTTACTTGTTTTACAGTCTATGCCATAGACTGTAAAACAAGTAAAGAGTAAGAGTAGCGAAAAGTAGTAACATAACATAGACCAGGGGTCTGCAACCGTAAATATTCAAAGAGCCATTTGGACCCCGTTTCCCACAGAAAAGAAAACACCGGGAGCCACAAAACCCTTTTGACATCTAAAGTGAAGATATCACTGCATATATCGCTTTTTACCTTTATGCTATGTATAAAAAAACGATGGTGTGTTGCATTTATGAAATCAATGAACTGCTACAGAGAAAGCAACATTTTATTTCTGCATGCAACAGAAACATTTTGTGTTGAAGGTTACTTTCAAATAAAAGAATGTATATTTGAGTCCTCCTCGTATTTATGAAATTAAAAGCAGAACTTAAATGTCCACCTGCAGCAAACCAAAAACACCGTCTGCTTGTGTGTGATGTCCATCCTTTTATCGCGTGTACTGGAGCGTGCAGTCAGCTGTCAACCTGAATAAAAAATGGACTACTTCACTGAACAATGTCAAATATATATTTGTAAAATGTATATTTCCCCCCAGTGTTTGGCCTGTTAGTGTTATCAACTCAATCATTTCTTCCTGTGGCCCAGCAGAGTTCACATATCGGCAAAACAAAGCTATTTGTTCAATATCGCTTTTGTCTTTGGACTCATCACAGGCCATTGAATACAGCACAGCTGAATTTATGTCTTTTAATTTGCTGTCTAGTGATGTTTTATGCCATTTTTATGGTTCGGTCTTTGACAGTCTTTGCAGAGAGAGGCATATCTCTGATTTTCTGCACAATTTCACTCTTGTTTTTAACGTCTGTGAATAGATGTTCTGAAATCGTACTGAATTATTATTTATATATTGTCCATCTGTGAAGGGCTTCCCGTGCCTGACTATTTCCTGAGCGACCACAAAACGATCATATGTAGTTGAATTTGCAGACTTTATCCACTTCTTGAAATGATCAACGGATTAACCTCAATGGCTCCATCCGGATACTTTTCAGCAAAAGGCTGTGTGTTTATTCTGAAAATGTCTTGCAACGTTTGACCTTTTGTTGTTTGACAATTTCTCACCACGTATTAAGCATACAGTCAAACCTCTTTGGTCAGCAGTGAAAGCAAATGAATCTGCCCACGTAGCATTAAACGTTGTGTTTTCTTCAGAAGCTTTTCTTTTCTTGGAGTTATCCGTGGTGGGCCCACCGGGGGTCGAACAGCTCAAAGAAACGTCGCACATCGGCGGTTGTGACGCATATGTAGAGCGACAACAAATTAAACACGTTTTATTTTAATGTTACAAGATCACCATAATCTTTTATAAAAATGTATAACTACGTTTAAAAAAAAACAACGAGCTAGAATAAAATACATTTGTATTTAATATTTTCGCTACAGGGATACTACAGTATTTTTCCAAAGCCACAAGGAGCCGCAGCAGAGGGATGAAAGAGCCACATGTGGCTCCGGGGCCGCGGGTTGCAGACCCCTGGTCTAGAGCGTCCTGCAGTACTGGGCTATGAATACATTCATAGCTCAGTATTGCAGGTTGCAGAGACCCCTGGTCTAGAGCGTCCCACAGTACTGGGCTATGAATACATTCATAGCTCAGTATTGCAGGTTGCAGACCCCTGGTCTAGAGCGTCCTGCAGTACTGAGCTATGAATACATTCATAGCAGGGGCTATGAATGTATGCCCTTTAGTTCTGGTTCTCAGTGTAAATCGCTACTCTTACTCTTTACTTGTTTTACAGTCTAAGGCATAGACTGTAAAACAAGTAAAGAGTAAGAGTAGTAACATGCCATAGACTCTATGGCATGCTCTTACTGATACAGTGTGACCCCCAGTGGACCGATTAGGAATAGCAGCTACCTTTATAGAAATGCAATTTATGCCTTTCTGTAATGTTCACACTTCATCCGGCGGGCCGAGCTGGACCCCCTGGTGGGCCGGGATTCGTCCTCCGTTCCCACCGGGAATGGAAGCCCTTAAAGTCTCAGCTGGAGACCTGAGTGTTTTGTGTGTACACTACCTGGCCGTGCAGCTGAGTGACGCGGATTAGCGTAGCTCGGCTGGCCCGGTAGCTTGTTTCGGGAGTGTCCATAGAAAGGTTCTTGTAAACAAAGAGCGAGGTACTGGTTGGTTATGACATTTATAGGATGTGATTTAGTTGATTTATATTATTGAAACCCCTATAGATCAGCACTGACTAACAGGTATGTCCAGGTAATCTTACGGCCCGAATTTATTTTATTTTTTTCTTGATTGACAGGTTAGGGGGCGGTCCTAAAGATGCCGAAGAAGTGATGAGCCACGCCTTCTTCGGGTCCATAAACTGGCAGGATGTGGTCGACAAAAAAGTAAGAAAAATCGCTATGAAGATGCAGTGGTGAAATATAATAATATCCACTGAGGTATATTACTGTGGGACAGATGCTTGATTAATATCTCCATTTGGTCATATCCTAATATGACATACTAAGATATGACCCATATCTTAATATGGCCGGTCATCTATTAATATGATCCTATGAACCTTAGTATTCATATTAATATTATATATTAATATGTATATTACGGTCATATTAATAGATGACCGGCCATACTAAGATATGGTCATATCTTAGTATGTCATATCCTAATATGACATACTAAGATATGACCCATATCTTAATATGGCCGGTCATCTATTAATATGACCGTATGAACCTTAGTATTCATATTAATATTATATTAATATGTATATTACGGTCATATTAATAGATGACCGGCCATACTAAGATATGGGTCATATCTAAGATATGGGTCATATCTTAGTATGGCCGGTCAGCTATTAATATGACCTATTAACCTAAGTATTCATATTATATTAGTATATTAATATGTATATTAACGTCATATTAATGTGCCGGTACGTATGTCATATCTGTGGTATATCTTTTATGTCATATCCTATGACATACTAAGATATGACCCATATCTTAGTATGGCCGGTCATCTATTAATATGACCGTATGAACCTTAGTATTCATATTAATATATATCTATTAATATGTATATTACGGTCATATTAATAGATGACCCCAGCTAAGATATGGGGTCATATCTAGATATGGTCATATCTTAGTATGTCATAACTGAGATGACATGTATTACCCATATCTAAATATGGCCGTCATCTATGTATGTATGAACTTGTCATATTTTTATATGTAATATGTATATTACGGTCATAGATGACCGGCCATACTGGTGGGTCATATCTTGTATGCCTCTAATATGACCGTATGAACCTTGTATTCATATTATTAACACCCATCTAATATTGTAATGCACCCTATTTATCGTTGTCATCATGTAATCATGGATTGGCTGGGGTAGCACCCTGTGTTGGTTTGTAATGCCCCCTACGTCATGTGTCTGGGGTAGCACCCTGTGTTGTGTTGTAATGCCCCCTACGTCATGTGTCTGGGGTAGCACCCTGTGTTGTGTTGTAATGCCCCCTACGTCATGTGTCTGGGGTAGCACCCTGTGTTGTGTTGTAATGCCCCCTACGTCATGTGTCTGGGGTAGCACCCTGTGTTGTGTTGTAATGCCCCCTACGTCATGTGTCTGGGGTAGCACCCTGTGTTGTGTTGTAATGCCCCCTACGTCATGTGTCTGGGGTAGCACCCTGTGTTGTGTTGTAATGCCCCCTACGTCATGTGTCTGGGGTAGCACCCTGTGTTGTGTTGTAATGCCCCCTACGTCATGTGTCTGGGGTAGCACCCTGTGTTGTGTTGTAATGCCCCCTACGTCATGTGTCTGGGGTAGCACCCTGTGTTGTGTTGTAATGCCCCCTACGTCATGTGTCTGGGGTAGCACCCTGTGTTGTGTTGTAATGCCCCCTACGTCATGTGTCTGGGGTAGCACCCTGTGTTGTGTTGTAATGCCCCCTACGTCATGTGTCTGGGGTAGCACCCTGTGTTGTGTTGTAATGCCCCCTACGTCATGTGTCTGGGGTAGCACCCTGTGTTGTGTTGTAATGCCCCCTACGTCATGTGTCTGGGGTAGCACCCTGTGTTGTGTTGTAATGCCCCCTACGTCATGTGTCTGGGGTAGCACCCTGTGTTGTGTTGTAATGCCCCCTACGTCATGTGTCTGGGGTAGCACCCTGTGTTGTGTTGTAATGCCCCCTACGTCATGTGTCTGGGGTAGCACCCTGTGTTGTGTTGTAATGCCCCCTACGTCATGTGTCTGGGGTAGCACCCTGTGTTGTGTTGTAATGCCCCCTACGTCATGTGTCTGGGGTAGCACCCTGTGTTGTGTTGTAATGCCCCCTACGTCATGTGTCTGGGGTAGCACCCTGTGTTGTAATGCCCCCCAGGTCATGTGTGAATGGGGGGGGGGGTAACACAGTCCTCTGCCTGCCCCTCCTCAGCTCACCCCGCTGTTCAAGCCCCAGGTCACGTCAGACACCGACACCCGTTACTTTGAGGACGAGTTCACCGCACAGAGCGTCGCGCTCACGCCCCCCGCCAGCTGTGAGTGGACTGATGTTTATTAAGGGGGGGGTCATCTCTGTATAACCTTTAGTCTCCTTCACCTACTCCCTCTCTCTCCTTTGGTTTCCAGCTGTGAGTGGACTGTAGTCCTGATGTTTATTAAGGAGGGGGTCATCTCTGTATAACCTTTAGTCTCCTTCACCTACTCCCTCTCTCTCCTTTGGTTTCCAGCTGTGAGTGGACTGTAGTCCTGATGTTTATTAAGGAGGGGGTCATCTCTGTATAACCTTTAGTCTCCTTCACCTACTCCCTCTCTCTCCTTTGGTTTCCAGCTGTGAGTGGACTGTAGTCCTGATGTTTATTAAGGAGGGGGTCATCTCTGTATAACCTTTAGTCTCCTTCACCTACTCCCTCTCTCTCCTTTGGTTTCCAGCTGTGAGTGGACTGTAGTCCTGATGTTTATTAAGGAGGGGGTCATCTCTGTATAACCTTTAGTCTCCTTCACCTACTCCCTCTCTCTCCTTTGGTTTCCAGCTGTGAGTGGACTGTAGTCCTGATGTTTATTAAGGAGGGGGTCATCTCTGTATAACCTTTAGTCTCCTTCACCTACTCCCTCTCTCTCCTTTGGTTTCCAGCTGTGAGTGGACTGTAGTCCTGATGTTTATTAAGGAGGGGGTCATCTCTGTATAACCTTTAGTCTCCTTCACCTACTCCCTCTCTCTCCTTTGGTTTCCACAGATAACAGTCTGGACTGTGAAGACACCAGCCAGCATGTGCATTTCGCACAGTTCTCCTATTCTGCCAGCATAGAGTGATTGCATCCCCACACACACACACACACACACACACATACAGCCATTCAGACACACACACACAGACATACAGACACACATACAGAAATAAAGACCCAAACACAGACATACAGACAGACACACAGAAACATACGCAGACATCCACAAACAGACACACACATCCAAACTTAAACTTGTGTGGGATGTACAACTAGGTATGTTGTATGTGTATGCTTGTGTATGCATGGGAGATTGTGCGTTTTATCACTCTTCACACATTCCTGCTCATGATCATTTATTTGCTCTGTGTGTGTGTGTCAGAAGCAGAATTAGGGCAGTGCCATTTTAGTCGCTGAGGTTTTGGGAGAGAAATGTCAGTGTAGCCGCAGGGCTAAAACTTCTGCATCCATTAGAGTCTTGTCCAGCACAGTGTTGTTGTTATCAGAAAAAGTCTCACCTGTATGTGACATGCATTCACATCTTTCCTTAATGATAACATCTCACCTGTCTTCATTAAAAACATCTTACCTGTCAAAATGTAAAATATCTCACCTGTCTCATTTAAAAATATTTCACTGGTGTTTGTTTAACACAGCACACCTGTCTTAATTAACTGTCTTAATTAAAAACGTCCCACCATTCTTGGGAAAAACATATTACCTGTCTTAAATCAAAACAGATCACCTGTCTTGGTAAAAACATATTGTCAATCCTTCCACCAGAGGCAGACACATAAAGAGATCGAGAGAGAGAGAGAGAGAGAGAGAGAGAGAGAGAGAGAGAGAGAGAGAGAGAGAGAGAGAGAGAGAAGAGAGAGAGAGAGAGAGAGAGAGAGAGAGAGAGAGAGAGAGAGAGAGAGAGAGAGAGAGAGAGAGACAGAGACAGAGAGAGAGAGAGAGAAGAGAGAGAGAGAGAGAGAGAGAGAGAGAGAGAGAGAGAGAGAGAGAGAGAGAGAGAGAGAGAGAGAGAGAGAGGCAGTCGATGAGTGTTGAGCTACCATAGGGACAGTTTCATCAACAGGTAAGTAACTTTTGGTGTGTCTACGTGTGTGTGTGTGTGTGTGCATGGTTGCGTGTGTGCGCGCGTGTGTGTGCATGTATGTGTGTGTCAAGTTATTTTTCTTCTCTTCTAAGTCATCCTTTTTATTTAAGTAACTGTCAAATCCAATTGACGTAGCCTACCTAACACTGAATAATTCTAACACACACTATGGAAGACCAAAGGGGTCCCAACCAGGGTGAATTAAGGGTGATTGGGACAATGTTTGTATTTCTGCCTTGAATAGCATTCTAGCCATTTATAAAATTGCGCAACACATTATACATATCTGATCTTTAGGATATTACCTATCCATATGGAAGGGAAATAAGGTTATATCATGTTCCTAGGATATGGTGCATAACCTTTTGCGTAACCTGGTCCAAATGATTATTTAAATGCTATTGTTTGGGTGCTTGGGAGAGCAGGTTTGGGTGCTTGGGGCAGCATATTGTATCGTTGATTTAGCATGGCATGCACACACTATTGAATGACACCTTTTATCCCTTTCTTGTTTGATTTCTCACTGTTTTTGGTATTTCCCTATTTCTCCCTTTCACTGTCTCCCTGATTCTCTCTCTGTATCCTTGGTGCCATTCTGCTCTACAATAGATTATTCAGGGATACTAAGGAGTGGATTAAGAGGTCTAGGCTAAAGTGTTAGGTTAGTGTAGCAGAGTGTATTAGACTTTACACACGGTGTGCCAAAACACTGCTTGAACCAAACAACCCAGTCGAAAACATGGGCAATCATTGGAAACATAGACAAATAGAATGTCTGTTGAAGAGGTAACGGCAGGCCTATATTTCTGCCAAGCTAGTTTTATTGTGGCTGAAGAAATAGCTAAATCGGCCCGGCCATTTACCAAGGGAGAGTTTGTGAAGCGATGATTGATTAAAGTGTGTGAAGTCGTGTGTCCTGACCAAAAGCAAGCATTTTTAAATGTAAGCCTTACCAGAAACACCGTTGCTGACCGGACATGCGAGCTTGCTACCAATATACAAAATCAGCTAATGGAAAAAGGAAAAGATTTCATTGCATATTCCCTTGCTGTGGATGAGAGCAGCGACACAACAGATACTGCCCAGCTGTCAATCTTCATCCGTGGAGTGGACTCTGACTTGCGCGTTACAGAGGAACTTTTGGGAATTAAATCAATGCACGGCACAACCACGGGAAAAGACATATTTGAAGAAGTATCTAATTGTATAAATGAAATGAAGCTGCCTTGGGACCAACTGGTAGGACTGACTGACAACAGATGGAGCGCCTGCAATGTGCGGTAGAAAGAGTGGATTAGTGGGCAGAATGCGGGATAAGATGCGGAGGACAATTGCGCAGGTGAGCTGACAGTTTACCACTGCATTATACACCAAGAAACATTGAGCGGCAAAGCGCTAAAAATGGAACATGTGATGAGCACCGTGACACAGACTGTTAACTTTATAAGAGCCAAAGGTTTAAACCACCGCCAGTTTAAGGCTTTTCTGGAGGAGATCGATTCTAAAAATGGTGACGTCCCCTATCACACAGAGGTGCGCCGGCTAGGTCGAGGGAAAGTGCTCAACAGATATTTCGAGTTGCGTGAGGATATCTGTCAGTTTATGGAAAGCAAAGGGAAAGACACCACAGAGCTCCATGATGAAAGGTGGCTGTGTGAGCTGGCATTTCTGTGTGATATAACGAACCATCTCAATGCGCTAAACCTCCAGCTTCAGGGACGGGACCGTGTGATCACAGACATGCATGCTGCAGTGAGGGCTTTTAAAGCCAAACTGCGTCTGTGGGAGACGCACATGTTGGAAGGAAACTTGGGTCACTTTCCGTGTTGACTGTCGATGACGCACAAGGTTTCTGCCGCTATTTTTCCAAGTGCACATTTTGCTGAGAAACTGGGCCTACTTAGTACCGAGTTCACACGGCGATTTGCCGACTTCGAAGCTCAGAAAACTAAGTTTGAACTTCTCAGTAATCCGTTTGCGGTTGACGTGGAAAAGGCACATATGAACATCCAAATAGAGCTGCTCGACCTCCAATGTAGTGACACACTTAAGGCGAAAGTATGACTCTGTGCGCGCTGCACAGTTCCAACATTTCATCCCTGAAACGATGCCGCAACTCCGCCTACAAGCTGCTCAAATGCTTTGCATGTTTGGTAGCACATACCTGTGTGAGCAACTTTTCTCTGTGATGAAGATGAACAAAACATCACACAGGAGTCGTCTCAGTGACGGACACCTTCACTCCATCCTGAGAATTGCCAGAGCTCAGAGCCTGACTCCAGACATTGATGAACTTGCAGCTAAGAAAAGATGCCAAGCATCTGGCTTGGGCTAATGTGCATCAGAGCAAAATGTACTTAAATGTTTTTGCATTTTTCTCCTGTAATCACAAGGAATACTGTTAATAGTTATGGCTGAAATATTTGCACATTTTCAATAAAATAAGTTATTATTATTACTACCAAAAACATTTTCATTAGAAATGACTCAGTGGAAAACTCCTGACAATAATGCCACTGATATGTCTTATTTGAAATTTGATTACATTACATTGTTAAATCTGTAAGCTTGGTTTGTTCTGAATTCTCTTAGGTGCTTTTGGAGAAGTTAAGTTAATTTGTGATAATACATCTGAAAAAACATGTTCTTATTTTCAATAAATATCGACTGTTTGGCCCGCGACTTGGACCCAGTTTTTTTTTTTTGGCCCCTTCTGTGATTGAGTTTGACACCACTGAGCTAGATGTTCAGAAAGAGTCTCACACACAATGTTTAAGTTGCCGTTCAGAACTGATCTAAAGTGTGCCTTGCATTGGACGGGAATCGAACCCGGACCTCCCACGTGGCAGGCGAGAATTCGTACAATTATGTACAATCTGAACATAATACAGTCACCAATACAATCAAAGTTGAGTTATTTTGGGAGCAGTCGGTGTCCTGTGAGCAAGAAGCGATCTTTGATATACATGACAAAGGTAACGAAATTCACGGAACGATCCACTGTTATGCAATTTCTCTTAAGTGTCAGGATGGCCGAGCGGTCTAAGGCGCTGCGTTCAGGTCGCAGTCTCTTCTGGAGGCGTGGGTTCAAATCCCACTTCTGACAAAAGTTTTGAGGACGGTTAAGGACAAGCGAAATCACTATTGAAGTACCTTTAGATATCAAAAGACCCTGAAAGTTTAGTTCGCCCTCATCAGCTAGATGTTCAGAAAGAGGTGATCTTATACACAAGGTTTAAGTTGCGGTTCAAAGCTAAATTGTTCCATGCATTGGCCGGGAATCGAACCCTGGTCTCCCGCGTGGGAGGCGAAAATTGTACCACAGAACCACATTGTGCTTCATATGATGAGCTCGATACGGTAGCCCTTTCTCGTGTGGAGCTTCTCGCTGACAGCCAATCACCTTCTCGGTGTCATTAGTTCTTAATTGAATTTAGCTGAGTCGCCCCCGACGTGCACATAGCTCCCAGGTGATGTCGGCCATTATTATTTATTTTTTTTGCGTTTGACTGCGGTAACCGATGGCTTAGGCCTGTACCTTTTATTAGTTAGACGTTGCGCCCGCTGTTGCTTTTTTGTTTTGGGCGCTTTTGAATGAACAATCCGGATAACGTGGCCACCAACGGGGCCGATCACCGACGTTTATTGTTTAATGAGCTGCTTGATTGTTTGGTTGTTTGGCCGCTGGCTTCAGATCAGCCTGTGATTGTGCATCAGTGCACCGCATACGTCTCCTCACTCACAATCTTTATCACTGTTCTTTCCCCTCAAAGTTACCCCGGGTTTGACCGCTCATAGTCAATTAGGTTTTGCTCGTTTATAATTGAAATGTGGAGTCGTAGCTTGTGTTTTGAGCGCAGTGTGTACACGTGTTTGTATTGGGCCTAACTGGGGATGACTAACCGACTGACTTTACCGGCGCTGCACCGACAACCTCCGTGTGAACACTGGGAAGTGTGTGTGTGAGCTCTGGAAACTGGACGCAAAATGGAGGAACAGCTTCAACCATTGTGAAAGAACAACGTTTTGGGTCAAACTGGAACTGTTGAAAGAAAACAGTCGTAGATGAAGAGGTAAGTAGACTAATTGGCGAATAAAACTATTTTCGCCAATTGCTTTTTTTTTTTTTTGTTTAACAGCACCACTGGACTACAGGACCTCCACTAGGTTGAAATGGCAATCCTGTGCAACCCATGCTGCGTTAGACAATTGAACGGCACAGCACCTTCTCCAGATGCTCTACCTCCCTCAGGAATCCACAAAGACAACTTGAAATGCCACGTGTCTGAAATATCCAGGATGTTTGTGAATTTAAGGACATCTCCAAAGAACTCGACAAAGAGAAGGAAGTGTTCAGATTTTGCTCCATCCATAACCCCACTGGACCCTGTGTTTTTTTTTTTTTTTTTGGAAATCCATCAGACTAACTAGACTACTGACTGGGGGCATGTTGAGGTTTGGTTTAATTGGTTGGTTTTGGCTTGGTAGAAAGCTGGTTTTGGCTTGGTAGAAAGTTGGTTTTTGGCTTGGTAGATGGTTGGCATGCTGGAATTAGAAGAGGTTAGATGCTGTACTTGCTTTGCACTTGCACACTCTCCCAATCTTTCCTTTTCAAAACTCTCAATACACTTGCAAGCTGCTGTTGACTGTTGCAGAAGTTTGACTGCGGCTTGATGTTGAAATCTGTGCAATGTGGTTTTCGTTCTGTGCAATGTGGTTTTTCATTCTGTGCCATTTTAATTTTCTACAATGCACATTCATTCTGTGCCATACGATTTTCTATAATGCACATTCATTCTGTGCCATACGGTTTGTTATTTTCTGCAATGCACATTCATTCTGTGCCATACGGTTTGTTATTTTCTGCAACGCACATTCATTCTGTGCCATACGGTTTGTTATTTTCTATATTGCACTCTTTCTCTGCAATATAATTTTTTTATTTTCTATATTGCACTCTTTCTCTGCAATATGATTTCTTTATTTTCTACACTGCAGTCTCTCTCTGCAATACCATTTTTTTTATTTCTACACTGCAGTCTCTCTCTGCAATACGATTTCTTTATTTTCTACACTGCAGTCTCTCTCTGCAATACCATTTTTTTATTTTCTACATTGTGATTTCATTCCCTGCAATACGATTTGTTATTTTCTACATTGTGATTTCATTCCCTGCAATACGATTTTTTATTTTCTACATTGTGATGTAATTCCCTGCAGTACGATTTGTTATTTTCTACATTGTGATTTCATTCTCTGCAATATATTTTTTATTTTCTACATTGTGATGTAATTCCCTGCAGTATGATTTTTTTTATTTTCTACATTGATTTCATTCTGTGCTCTCTAACGCGACTCAAAAGTCCTGCGGTTGCTTATTTGTGTGTTGTGCTCTTTGGACTGAACAATCCGGACAACGTGGCCACCAACGGGAGCTTCAAGGACGATCCTCACAGTGAGTCACCCAACGTTTCTTATTTCATGAGCTGCTTCAAGTTGTTTGGCTGCTGGTTTCTTTCTACAACTTTCAATACTTTCAAGCTGCTTCTGCTGCTTATGTTGAATTCAATGTGGTTTCATTCTGTGCCATACGATTTGTTATATTCTGCAATGCACATTCATTCTGTGCCATACGGTTTGTTATTTTCTACAATGCACATTCATTCTGTGCCATACGGTCTGTTATTTTCTACAATGCACATTCATTCTGTGCCATACGGTTTATTTTCTGCAACGCACATTCATTCTGTGCCATACGGTTTGTTATTTTCTGCAATGCACATTCATTCTGTGCCATACGGTTTGTTATTTTCTACGGTGGTTTCATTCTGTGCTCTCTAACCCTAATTTGTGTATTGTGCTCTTAGGACTGAACAATCCGGACAACGTGGCCACCAACGGGAGCTTCAAGGACCATCCTCACAGTGAGTCACCCAACGTTTCTTATTTCATGAGCTGGTTGAAGTTTGGCTGCTGGTTCGCTTTTACAACTTTCAATACACTTACAAGCTGCTTCTGCTGCTTTATGTTGAATTCTGTGCAATGTGGTTTCATTCTGTGCCATACGGTTTGTTATTTTCTACAATGCACATTCATTCTGTGCCATACGGTTTGTTATTTTCTACAATGCACATTCATTCTGTGCCATACGGTTTGCTATTTTCTACAATGCACATTCATTCTGTGCCATACGGTTTGTTATTTTCTATATTGCACATTCATTCTGTGCCATACGGTTTGTTATTTTCTGCAATGCACATTCATTCTGTGCCATACGGTTTATTTTCTGCAATGCACATTCATTCTGTGCCATACGGTTTTCTATAATGCACATTCATTCTGTGCCATACGGTTTTATTTTCTGCAATGCACATTCATTCTGTGCCATACGGTTAGTTATTTTCTGCAATGCACATTCATTCTATGCAATACGGTTTGTTATTTTCTGCAATGCATTCATTCTGTGCCATACGGTTTGTTATTTTCTGCAATGCACATTCATTCTGTGCCATACGGTTTGTTATTTTCTGCAATGCACATTCATTCTGTGCCATACGGTTTGTTATTTTCTGCAATGCACATTCATTCTGTGCCATACGGTTTGTTATTTTCTACGGTGGTTTCATTCTGTGCTCTCTAACGCTAATTTGTGTATTGTGCTCTTAGGACTGAACAATCCGGACAACGTGGCCACCAACGGGAGCTTCAAGGACGATCCTCACAGTGAGTCACCCAACGTTTCTTATTTCATGAGCTGCTTCAAGTTGTTTGGCTGCTGGTTTCTTTCTACAACTTTCAATACTTTCAAGCTGCTTCTGCTGCTTTATGTTGAATTCTGTGCAATGTGGTTTCATTCTGTGCCATACGATTTGTTATATTCTGCAATGCACATTCATTCTGTGCCATACGGTTTGTTATTTTCTACAATGCACATTCATTCTGTGCCATACGGTTTGTTATTTTCTACAATGCACATTCATTCTGTGCCATACGGTTTGTTATTTTCTACAATGCACATTCATTCTGTGCCATACGGTTTGTTATTTTCTACAATGCACATTCATTCTGTGCCATACGGTTTGTTATTTTCTACAATGCACATTCATTCTGTGCCATACGGTTTTCTATAATGCACATTCATTCTGTGCCATACGGTTTATTTTCTGCAATGCACATTCATTCTGTGCCATACGGTTTGTTATTTTCTATAATGCACATTCATTCTGTGCCATACGGTTTGTTATTTTCTGCAATGCACATTCATTCTGTGCAATACGGTTTGTTATTTTCTGCAATGCATTCATTCTGTGCCATACGGTTTGTTATTTTCTGCAATGCACATTCATTCTGTGCCATACGGTTTGTTATTTTCTGCAATGCACATTCATTCTGTGCCATACGGTTTGTTATTTTTCTACGGTGGTTTCATTCTGTGCTCTCTAACGCTAATTTGTGTATTGTGCTCTTAGGACTGAACAATCCGGACAACGTGGCCACCAACGGGAGCTTCAAGGACGATCCTCACAGTGAGTCACCCAACGTTTCTTATTTCATGAGCTGGTTGAAGTTTGGCTGCTGGTTCGCTTTTACAACTTTCAATACACTTACAAGCTGCTTCTGCTGCTTTATGTTGAATTCTGTGCAATGTGGTTTCATTCTGTGCAATGTGCTTTCATTCTGTGCCATACGGTTTATTTTCTGCAATGCACATTCATTCTGTGCCATACGGTTTGTTATTTTCTACAATGCACTTTGATTCTGTGCCGTACGGTTTTATTTGATGGAGTGTCATGGTTTCGTGTGTGAGTTAGCCTCTGGCGGTGACCCCTTTTGTTCAAGCCGGTCTCAGCTCAGACTGTTGGTACAGTAAATGCAACGGTGTTGGGAACTTTGCACCTGGTAGTTTGGAAGCTAGTTTTGCACCCATAGTTTGGAGGAGAGTTTGCTGGAAGCTTTGCACCCGTAGTTTGGTTTAGTCTCCGTAATGTCACTGTTCACAGCTTTACAACCGTAGTTTGGTTTAGTCTCCGTAATGTCACTGTTCACAGCTTTACAACCGTAGTTTGGTTTAGTCTCCGTAATGTCACTGTTCTCAGCTTTACAACCGTAGTTTGGTTTAGTCTCCGTAATGTCACTGTTCACAGCTTTACAACCGTAGTTTGGTTTAGTCTCCGTAATGTCACTGTTCTCAGCTTTACAACCGTAGTTTGGTTTAGTCTCCGTAATGTCACTGTTCACAGCTTTACAACCGTAGTTTGGTTTAGTCTCCGTAATGTCACTGTTCACAGCTTTACAACCGTAGTTTGGTTTAGTCTCCGTAATGTCACTGTTCACAGCTTTACAACCGTAGTTTGGTTTAGTCTCCGTAATGTCACTGTTCACAGCTTTACAACCGTAGTTTGGTTTAGTCTCCGTAATGTCACTGTTCACAGCTTTACAACCGTAGTTTGGTTTAGTCTCCGTAATGTCACTGTTCACAGCTTTACAACCGTAGTTTGGTTTAGTCTCCGTAATGTCACTGTTCACAGCTTTACAACCGTAGTTTGGTTTAGTCTCCGTAATGTCACTGTTCACAGCTTTACAACCGTAGTTTGGTTTAGTCTCCGTAATGTCACTGTTCACAGCTTTACAACCGTAGTTGGCATTTTTCCCAGCGGAACTTTGCGTGTTTTGTAATTTACGTTGACTTGTCTTTTTAGAATTTGGTTTTAAACGCCTTCACTGGCAAAATCTGATTTGTAGTACATCAAATTTAAAAAAATTTATATTAGCATTTGCATATTTTCATTGGGTGAGTCCATTGGGAGATATGTACAAACATCAGCAATAAAGGGAAATAAAGTATCACTTTCTATAGTTAACTAAACGGGGAGTAAAATGTGCAAATGTGTTAAGTTTCAGAAGGACTGAGGCGGTCAGCTGGAGGTCTGGAGGTCCTGGCGGTCAGCTGGAGGTCCTGGCGGTCAGCTGGAGGTCCTGGCGGTCAGCTGGAGGTCCTGGTGGTGGCGGTCAGCTGGAGGTCCTGGTGGTGGCGGTCAGCTGGAGGTCCTGGTGGTGGCGGTCAGCTGGAGGTCCTGGCGGTCAGCTGGAGGTCGTGGCGGTCAGCTGGAGGTCCTGGCGGTGGTGGTCAGCTGGAGGTCCTGGCGGTGGGGTCAGGTCCTGGCGGTGGCGGTCAGCTGGAGGTCCTGGCGGTGGGGGTCAGCTGGAGGTCCTGGCGGTGGCGGTCAGCTGGAGGTCCTGGCGGTGGGGGTCAGCTGGAGGTCCTGGCGGTGGGGAGGTCAGCTGGAGGTCCTGGCGGTAGGTCCTGGCGGTGGGGTCAGCTGGAGGTCCTGGCGGTGGTGGTCAGCTGGAGGTCCTGGCGGTGGGGAGTCAGCTGGAGGTCCTGGCGGTGGTGGTCAGCTGAGGTCCTGGCGGTGGGGAGTCAGCTGGAGGTCCTGGCGGTGGGGAGTCAGCTGGAGGTCCTGGCGGTGGCGGTCAGCTGGAGGTCCTGGCGGTGGGGAGTCAGCTGGAGGTCCTGGCGGTGGGAGCTGGAGGTCCTGGCGGGTGGCGTCAGCTGGAGGTCCTGGCGGTGGCGGTCAGCTGGAGGTCCTGGCGGTCAGCTGGAGGTCCTGGCGGTCAGCTGGAGGTCCTGGCGGTCAGCTGGAGGTCCTGGCGGGTGCAGCTTGTGTTAAGACCAAGCAGCTCCTCATCCAGGAAAGGTGAACTCTTCAACAGATTAAAGGTTCATAGAGTAAATCTGATAAACTAGGTCTGCATTTAGGAGTCTTTGAATGCCCGTCACGTTTGGTGATCAAAATGTCATTTAAATCGGCCAGCACAATGTGAAACTGACTTTACTTTCATCATTTCGCTTCACAGTACGATGACTGAACAGAGTTGATCTACACCAGTGTCCTATTCCCCATCCACCCTGAGGATCCCTGGCTACACCTGCACACCAAGCTACACCTAACATAACCACAGAGCTCATAAACTCTGCCTACTACACCCATACTATCACTTTACTGTTAACTTTTAAACAAACTACATTATGTCACACCAAGCTACACCTAACATAACCACAGAGCTCATAAACTCTGCCTACTTGACACATACTATCACTTTACTGTTAACTTTTAGACAAACTACATTATGTCACACCAAGCTACACCTAACATAACCACACAGAGCTCATAAACTCTGCCTACTACACACATACTATCACTTTACTGTTAACTTTTAAACAAACTACATTATGTCACACCAAGCTACACCCAACATAACCAGACAGAGCTCATAAACTCTGCCTACTACACCCATACTATCACTTTACTGTTAACTTTTAAACAAACTACATTATGTCACACCAAGCTACACCTAACATAACCACAGAGCTCATAAACTCTGCCTACTTGACACATACTATCACTTTACTGTTAACTTTTAGACAAACTACATTATGTCACACCAAGCTACACCTAACATAACCACACAGAGCTCATAAACTCTGCCTACTACACACATACTATCACTTTACTGTTAACTTTTAAACAAACTACATTATGTCACACCAAGCTACACCCAACATAACCACACAGAGCTCATAAACTCTGCCTACTACACCCATACTATCACTTTACTGTTAACTTTTAAACAAACTACATTATGTCACACCAAGCTACACCTAACATAACCACACAGAGCTCATAAACTCTGCCTACTACACCCATACTATCACTTTACTGTTAACTTTTAAACAAACTACATTATGTCACACCAAGCTACACCTAACATAACCACAGAGCTCATAAACTCTGCCTACTTGACACATACTATCACTTTACTGTTAACTTTTAAACAAACTACAAATAAAATAAAACCTTAATTAGCCTATCTAACCTAATACCTCAACTTAGCCTATCTAACCTAATACCTCAACTTAGCCATCTAACCTAATAGCTCAACTTAGCCATCTAACCTAATACCTCAACTTAGCCATCTAACCTAAACCTCATAAAGCCCTAAACTCGCTTACCTAAACTTAACCTAGTACCTAAACTCGTTTACCTAAACTTCACCTAGTACCTCAACTTAACCATCAAACCTTAACATCTCTCAAATGCGTAAACTCTTTAATACTCTTTAATAAACTTAACAATCTTTAATACGATAACTAATGCCTAAACCAAACAGGGCCTAAACTTAACCATAACTAACAGTATACCAAAATACCCCTAAAATGTCCCATTTCAAACTTAATACAAAATGAACC
The DNA here is from genome assembly GCA_026745465.1 of Lota lota. Taxonomy (NCBI): domain Eukaryota; kingdom Metazoa; phylum Chordata; class Actinopteri; order Gadiformes; family Lotidae; genus Lota; species Lota lota. The sequence goes on along the minus strand of JACYXH010000684.1, from coordinate 58,068 downwards.
ATCCTTAATCTTAAACCCAAACTAGACTAATTTAGCGCTGAACCAGACTTGTCTCTTGGTCGCTCCACTTTGTTTTTAAAGGTTTCTCTTTTCCCCATCGGGGTTTTTGAGTTTTAATCCTTGAGGGCTTGAAGTGCATGATGATTGAACACTTGTTGCTTCATAAATAAACATGCTTTATACTGACCCATTTTGTGTTGGTTTTTGTTTGCTTTTTAATGTGGAATCGGGACAATGAGCTGTTTCAGCATCCTCACATGTGATGACTATGCTCTGACGATAACAATCGTACGACTTTGTAGCCCAGAACCACAAGGCCGGCTGATGTGTGGACGTGTGCCAGAAACCCTCAGGCTCCGAGTCAACGTTTGGCTCTTGAGCAAAACGTTTGAGGGCTTAAATGATGTTCACATTGAGAAGATAAAGTAGACCCCGCTGATGGACAATTCAACCAGGAGTGGCTTGTGAAAGAGCTGTAATGTGGGACCAAAGCCCCAGTATTCCCCCAGTATTCCCCCAGTAGGCCCACAGTATTCCCCCAGTAGGCCCACAGTATTCCCCCAGTAGGCCCACAGTATTCCCCCAGTAGGACCACTGTATTCCCCACTGTATTCCCCCAGTTGGCCCAGTATAACCACTAGCATGCGCACAGTAGGCCCACAAGTATTCCCCCAGTAGGCCCACAGTATTCCCCCAGTAGGACCACTGTATTCCCACTGTATTCCCCCAGTAGGCCCAGTATAACCACTAGCATGCGCACAGTAGGCCCACAGTATTCCCCCAGTAGGCCCACAGTATTCCCCCAGTAGGACCACTGTATTCCCACTGTATTCCCCCCAGTAGGCCCACAGTATAACCCGCTAGCATGCGCACAGTAGGCCCACAGTATTCCCCCAGTTAGGCCCACAGTATTCCCCCGTAGGCCCACAGTAATTCCCCCAGTAGGCCCACAGTATTCCCCCAGTGCCCCAGTAGACCACAGTATTCCCCCAGTATGGCCACAGTATTATAGGACCACATATTAAAATTATGGAAACACTGTTTTCGGCACCGTTATGCGTGATGGAATTGCTTGCAAGGACTTCCCCCACCCCGGACACCTATAGTGAAATAGTAACGTGCTCGTTAAAACTATTAAGCTGCATTTAGCAATATACAATCTACATTTTTAGGGTTCAGGGGTTGAGAACAAACGTTCAATTAAACTACGTAGCAATCACTCCTGAAGCAATACTAAATACAACTGTTTAAATACTTGAATATTTGCTCAGGAAGCGACACTTTATTATAATGTATGAATAATTTATTTGAGACATTTGACGAGCAAACATTTCAATACGCACACACACAAAGCACATTACCAGTATATCAAATATATCGCCACACTTTGAACACTAATCGGTTAAATACGTTGAATAAAACTTTGAAAGGAAAAGGCTGAAGGCCAAACTTGTTCCATGTGCGTGACACGGGGACCCAGGGACCCTCACCGCTCACACAACGACGCAACTGAAGAAGCGTCGCTAAGGCACGTGACCTCCTGCCTTTGTTCCTGTGTTCGAATCCCAACCGAAACAACGGATTCAGTTACGCATGAGATATCAGTAAAACTTAAAACATCATAGTTGGTACCTGGTAAATCAATAATAATAATAATCAAAACTGCAGCAAATAGAAGCCGTAGGAGGCAGTCAGTGCTGTACAGTAAAAAAGAATAAAAATACTTTGTCTTATACTATAAATACTAAGTCGTTTTTATTTTCCGGATTTGTACTTTACTTGAGTATTTAAGTTTGTAGCAACTTTTACTCCACTCCACTACTTAACTCCAATACATTTCCCCTATATTATATATACTGCTCAAAAAAATAAAGGGAAC